>CM023200.3:44902731-45141877 GCA_004115045.4 Sinella curviseta
TCTTGCGTATTTAAAACAAGCCATTATTATTTCACAAGTCATGTAATATCTATTGCCATTCCAACCATGTCATGAAATTTGGCTGCCAAAATCCATCCAGCTGTATTTGCAATGAAATACAAGACCAATGACTCTGGCGGTTCCTCCTGTACATATCCCATGAGTATATCTGGAAGGCCACCGTAGTAAGAGATTAGAACGATATAAAACGATAGTAATCTACCGCTCCACACCTGGTTGACCACGCCTAATTTCCGTTTAAGCGCACGATAGATCTCCAATCCCTTGAAAATCCTTTATACAAAGTTGGAATATGCAAATTAGGCAAATTCTTCGACACCTTTGGGTCCCTCTCACACATACACCAAGCAGTCCACAATAATAAATTTGGTATCAAATTAAAGGCACAGCTTCCCTAACGGAACCTACGTTGAAATTTTTTCAAAAATCCAACCGTGTCGTCAGTAATTCAAAAGAGAAAAACTGACATTTTTACATAACTCTACACGTTGTATCTACATGCTACCTACATAGGTAGGTACGTGCTCTGCTGAATATAATTTACGTAATCAAATAGCAAAGTTGCATTATAGGTAATTAGTAGGTTCTTTTTGTACTGGAAATGAAATGCATACAAATGGGAGGAAAAGCCGTGCAAGTTGGAGGAAAATCCGTGCAAGTTGGAGGAAAGCCGTGCAAATGGGAGGAAAGCCGTGCAAGTGGGAGGAAAACCGTGCAAATGGGAGGAAAGCCGTGCAAGTGGGAGGAAAACCGTGCAAATGGGAGGAAAGCCGTGCAAGTGGGAGGAAAACCGCACAGTTGGAGGAAAAGCCATGCAAGTGGGAGGAAAGCCCTGCAAGTTGGAGGAAACGCTGTGCCCAAGAGGGGAAAATCGTGCCCCAGAGGGGAAAATCGTGCCCCAGAGGGGAAAGTCGTGCTCCAGAGGGGAAAGTCGTGCTCCAGAGGGGAAAGTCGTGCTCCAGAGGGGAAAGTCGTGCTCCAGAGGGGGAAAGTCGTGCCCCAGAGGGGAAAGTCGTGCCCCAGAGGGGAAAGTCGTGCCCCAGAGGGGAAAGTCGTGCCCCAGAGGGGAAGGTCGTGTCCAAGAGGGGAAAGTCGTGCCCCAGAGGGGAAGGTCGTGTCCAAGAGGGGAAAGTCGTTCCCCAGAGGAGAAAGTCGTGCCCCAGAGGGGAAAGTCGTGCCCCAGAGGGGAAAGTCGTGCCCCAGAGGGGAAAGTCGTGCCCCAGAGGGGAAAGTCGTGCTCCAGAGGGGAAAGTCGTGCCCCAGAGGGGAAAGTCGTGCTCCAGAGGGGAAAGTCGTCCTTACCTTAAATCTGCCTTAAATCTGTCTGTAACGTTTCTAGAGCCCGTTGATTTCAACGGGCCTTCTACGTCTAGTCCTTTATACAAAGTTGGAATATGCAAATTAGGCAAATTCTTCGACACCTTTGGGTCCCTCTCACACTAACACCAAGCAGTCCACAATAATAAATTTGGTATCAAATTAAAGGCACAGCTTCCCTAACGGAACCTACGTTCAAATTTTTTCAAAAATCCAACCGTGTCGTCAATAATTCAAAAGAGAAAAACCGACTTTTTTTACATGACTCTACACGTTGTATCTACATGTTACCTACATAGATACGTGCTCTGCTGAATATAATTTACGAAATCAAATAGCCAAGTTTCATTATAATTAGTAGTTCGTTCTTTGTGTACTGGAAATGAAATGCATATAAGGAGTCTATGGCGAGCAACCAACAACAGCAGCAATTTCGTTCAATGAAGTTATATTTCAGGGTAGTTAATTGAGGGACGATGAACTAATCGAGTCAGTTGGTCAGTCAGTCGGTTTTTTTATTCAAAAGGGGAAAATTCAAAAGGGGAAAATTCAAAAGGGGAAAATTCAAAAGGGGGAAATTCAAAAGGAGAAAATTCAAAAGGGGAAAATTCAAAAGGGGAAAATTCAAAAGGGGGAAATTCAAAAGGGGGAAATTCAAAAGGGGAAAATTCAAAAGGGGAAAATTCCAAAGGGGAAAATTCCAAAGGGGAAAATTAAAAAGGGGGAAAATTCCAAAGGGGGAAATTCAAAAGGGGAAAATTCAAAAGGGGAAAATTCAAAAGGGGGAAATTCAAAAGGGGAAAATTCAAAAGGGGAAAATTCCAAAGGGGAAAATTCAAAAGGGGAAAATTCCAAAGGGGGAAATTCAAAAGGGGAAAATTCCAAAGGGGGAAATTCAAAAGGGGAAAATTCAAAAGGGGGAAATTCAAAAGGGGAAAATTCAAAAGGGGGAAATTCAAAAGGGGAAAATTCAAAAGGGGAAAATTCCAAAGGGGAAAATTCCAAAGGGGAAAATTCCAAAGGGGAAAATTCAAAAGGGGAAAATTCCAAAGGGGAAAATTCAAAAGGGGAAAATTCCAAAGGGGGAAATTAAAAAGGGGAAAATTCCAAAGGGGAAAATTCCAAAGGGGAAAATTAAAAAGGGGAAAATTCCAAAGGGGGAAATTCAAAAGGGGAAAATTCAAAAGGGGAAAATTCAAAAGGGGGAAATTCAAAAGGGGAAAATTCAAAAGGGGAAAATTCCAAAGGGGAAAATTCCAAAGGGGAAAATTCCAAAGGGGAAAATTCAAAAGGGGAAAATTCCAAAGGGGGAAATTCAAAAGGGGAAAATTCAAAAGGGGGAAATTCAAAAGGGGAAAATTCAAAAGGGGGAAATTCAAAAGGGGAAAATTCAAAAGGGGAAAATTCCAAAGGGGAAAATTCCAAAGGGGAAAATTAAAAAGGGGAAAATTCCAAAGGGGGAAATTCCAAAGGGGAAAATTCCAAAGGGGAAAATTCCAAAGGGGAAAATTCAAAAGGGGGAAATTCAAAAGGAGGAAATTTCAAAAGGGGGAAATTCAAAAGGGGGAAATTCAAAAGGGGAAAATTCAAAAGGGGAAAATTCAAAAGGGGAAAATTCAAAAGGGGAAAATTCAAAAGGGGGAAATTCAAAAGGAGAAAATTCAAAAGGGGAAAATTCCAAACGGGAAAATTCAAAAGGGGAAAATTCAAAAGGGGAAAATTCAAAATGGGAAAATTCAAAAGGGGGAAATTCAAAAGGGGAAAATTCAAAAGGGGAAAATTCCAAAGGGGAAAATTCAAAAGGGGAAAATTCAAAAGGGGAAAATTCAAAAGGGGAAAATTCAAAAGGGGAAAATTCAAAAGGGGAAAATTCAAAAGGGGAAAATTCAAAAGGGGAAAATTCAAAAGGGGAAAATTCAAAAGGGGAAAATTCAAAAGGGGAAAATTCAAAAGGGGGAAATTCAAAAGGAGAAAATTCAAAAGGGGAAATTTCTAAAGGGGGAAAAGTGGTGCTGATGTCATAGTAAAGATAGTAATTATACTCTGAAGAACAGGGAGAACTGCCGGAAAATCACGATTTCTATAACCTTAAATCTGTCTACCCGGAAGTACTTTAAAATTCATTAGATTATTGATAGAATACTAACATAAGTTTCTAGAGCCCGTTGATTTCAACGGGCCTTCTCCGTCTAGTCCTTTATACAAAGTTGGAATATGCAAATTAGGCAAATTCTTCGACACCTTTGGGTCCCTCTCACACATACACCAAGCAGTCCACAACAATAAATTTGGTAGCAAATTAAAGGCACAGCTTCCCTAACGGAACCTACGTTGATTTTTTTTTTAAAAATCCGACCGTGTCGTCAGTAATTCAAAAGAGAAAAACTGACATTTTTACATAACTCTACACGTTGCATCTACATGCTACCTACATAGGTACGTGATCTGCTGAATATAATTTACGTAATCAAATACGTAGCCAAGTTGCATTATAGGTATTAGTAGGTTCTTTTTGTACTGGAAATGAAATACATACAAGTGGGAAGAAAAGTCGTGCAAGTTGGAGGAAAAGTCGTGTAAGTGGGAGGAAACGCTGTGTAAGTGGGAGGAAACGCTGTGTAAGTGGGAGGAAACGCTGCGTAAGTGGGAGGAAACGCTGTGTAAGTGGGAAGAAAAGCCGCGCAAGTTGGAGGAAAACCCGTACAAGTTGGAGGAAAACCCGTACAAGTTTCAGGAAAGTCGTACCCCAGAGGGGAAAGTCGTGCCCCAGAGGGGAAAGTCGTGCCCCAGAGGGGAAAAGTCGTGCCCCAGAGGGGAAAGTCGTGCCCTAGAGGGGAAAGTCGTGCCCCAGAGGGGAAAGTCGTGCCCTAGAGGGGAAAGTCGTGCCCCAGAGGGGAAAGTCGTGCCCTAGAGGGGAAAGTCGTGCCCCAGAGGAGAAAGCCGTGCCCCAGAGGAGAAAGCCGTGCCCCAGAGGAGAAAGTCGTGTCCCAGAGGGGAAAGTCGTGTCCCAGAGGGGAAAGTCGTCCTTACCTTATATCTGTCTGTAAGGTTTCTAGAGCCCGTTGATTTCAACGGGCCTTCTACGTCTAGTTGAATCCATATGATTGAAACCATGTGCAAGTACAATCTTCAAATTAGGCATACTTTTCACTTAAAATCTTGGCTCCACCAACCTTTTGTACATTTTGCCCGATAATGATCAAATCGATAACCGAAAATCATAAGCCATTCCAACTAGCCCACAACTGAGAATGTAGAGGAATACATGATTCACAAAACAAAATGTCAGAATGTGCACTTCCAAACTGGAACAAATGCGCTGCAGCGGAAGTCTGGAAAAGAATTTTGGGAAAGTGTTGTGACTGAATGATGTGACGTACATGTTATTGCTACTGCTCTGCTTTGGCAACCATTCATATACGACTCTATAGTTGAAATAAGTAATGAGAAGGAATGACAAGTCCCATAACTGTAAACTGTACAAAAATTTTCTTAAACATATTTCCCATAACACGAATTAAGGTGGTCATTGTAGTTTAATTTCTCATCTTAATTTACCATTTTATTTAGCTGGGAAACTCTTTTTGAGGGCAAACTTTTGATTTGGACAATATTTATCATGTCCACAATGCGCCGTCTATTAAACCAAACTGACTTTAAAAACTGGAAGTAGAATATTTGAATTGCGGTTCGGCATATCAAGCTAATCCCACTACTGACAAAAGAATCATCTATTTGCTTTGTTATCGGTAAGATCGTTGTACATGGAAAGCAGAATACCAGCCATGTATCCACACACAATTATGTGAAAACAGCCACAAAATACCTGAAAAAGCAAAGACAAGTAATTCTAATTTCAAACTAATTATATTATTACACACAATTCTCAATTAATGCCAGTTGTGATTGAAGCACGAAGTGTATTTTTCTAACCTTTTGTAGCGTATACGTTACCAATGTAAAACACCTTCCTTCCACATTCCACTTAACCCGAAATGGCACCAGGAATGTGAAAAAGCAGCAGTTGTAGTAAAATTTTAAAATGGAAAACGGTTCGTCTGTTTCCCTTTCTCTACTATTAAGCTCGACCGTCATTGTAAAATAATTAGGATGACTTAGCTCTTATCGTTAACTTCCCGCACAGGCACAAATTACATAAAAATTATCACTGACTAGTTAGTTGTCGCTGATGACTAAAACGGTGGCTTTGTCATACTGACATTTTGTTGTCGGGGTAATGAGAGAGGCTAGTTCTTTGTTGGGCAGATTAACAATTAAAACCATTAAATAACGTCATTTCGTATTTATTCAAATTATCTTTCACGATAGTAGCATATTAATTATGTAGCCATAATTTGAAATGTTAAAAATTAATGTATTTTTGGGTTGTGCGGTGCTATTGGGGATGAAGTTGGAATATGATGGAACAGGTTATACAATCAGTCCAATCATCTAAAAAGTTTGTATACAAAAAATAAGGTTTTATCCGCTTCTCATAATTTCTTGCATGTATTCTTATTTTCACAAGCCAGGTAAAATCAATAATTGATGAAAACAATTAGTTAATTGAATAATATAATCCTGTTTGCCGAGTGGGTGGTGGGGTGGTATAAGTCAGCGATAAATATTTGTTGGATATCGTGATCGCATTTTAAATATATTTTGCTGTTAGATGGCCTTGATACAACTAGGATAATTCAGATGTAGGAATTTAAGTTTCGTAAGTTGTTTAAATAAAGATAGACGAATGATAAAGAAATTTAAAGAATCGCATAAATTATTCAGTGCAAACACACACAGCTTAAGTAATTGTACATACATAATGTACCTAGGTACAGAAGTATAGTAATTGATTTGTATCAGTAGCCAATAGTCAAACTTCCGGAAATTGATTTTCATTATATTGGAAAACAGGACAAATTGTTGTTTATTGAGTTAAATACATGTCTTCAGATTTACCGAAAATAAAACTTTTGTTTTTTTAATCATATATCATTTTAATCCGTATTAATGATGTCCAAAGTGGAACCTTGACAATTTACAAATAAATGGATTCGCAGGGTAGGTACTCCACCATGACAGTACATCCGACTTTAGTTATATTTTTTCCAAAATTAAAATGGCTCTAAATCATCAACAACGCCCTCATCAGCCCACGTACCAAGCCTCTGACAAAAATCATCACAGAAACCCTTCGAATCGTGTAAACGTTCCCATGGTTAATCTTGATAGGTTTACAGCTCATCCTGAACTTGCTAAATCTTTTGCGAATCGTTCCCAAGAATTTCCATCCACGGTGACAACGCCAAGAATTGAGAATTCTGTTTCCATTGGAGTGCAGGTATCCACCCACGGTCAATATAAATGACCAACCGGCTAGCGCAAGTAACGACCAAGAAATCATTAAAAGGAGTGGCACGAGTCCAATGTCGTTACCATGTCTAATCACCATAAAGCTGGAGAAAACAAAGGTTATTGTGGCAAATGTCTGCAAAGGGACCAATATGCGACCGGTTAAGTCGTTGAAAATTGTTTGTAAAATTTGAGCAGCCCTGTATTCTCGCATTAGTGTATCAGGCTCCCTAAGGCGATATGAGGATTTATATTGCTTTGCCCCGAGACGCAGTTCCTTGGCAAAGAATGGGACTACGAGCGTGACGTAGAGGTAGGTGAGGTAGGCGTATAAAACGAAGACGTTGAAGTACATGACAATTAAGATGTAAATGTGGACGAGAATAATTGGAAAACTTAGAAGGAAAACATGAGATTTTGGAAGGAGACTACTTATTAGCATGGGCGCTTGTGGCATACAGATGAATAGTGTTGACTGAAGAGAAATCGTGAACAGGACAGCAATAAATTGAAGAAATAGGGCCATATCAAGAAACTGTGTGTACTTATTGGTATCTGGATTTTGGGATGGAATGTACACACCTGGAAAAATCGAAATGTCTATGGTACTGGTATTGCATAATAGTGGTAACGTCATGGCGTAAAATTTTGATTTGTATAACTTACGATTTATGCGTCGCAAATATATGAATGAGGCGTTTAATGCACAGTAGCATTCAGTACAACAGCAGAAATTTGTTGCAGTCAGACAGGTTCCTGCAATAAAACCGGCAATGAAATGCGTGAAAACAAAGTTGAACTGGCTGACATTGTCAGTCTTGGAAAATCGTAATAGCTGAACTATTAAAAAGAAAGTCCAGGCAAGACATAATATTGCACTAACGAAAATCATTCGTTTTCTTTTGAGCGGAAATACGAAAAGGCGACAGTTTGAATCCCAGTTGAGGGAGAAAACGCCTAAATTGTAGAATATGGGCGAAAGAAATCTCAAACTTGCGTAAATTCTGCTGCTGATCATGATTTTCGTTAGTCAAAGTTCATACTAGTTTTATATAGGTTGGATGGCGTGATAGGATGAAGGAAGATGAATAGCAAGCAGAAGCGGACATTAGTGTCACTCTAACATTACTAACTGTCATTTGAATGAAAAAATAACAAATTGTTTGCGTGGGACGAACAATTTATCGTGGCAATCAACTTTAAAATAATGGAGTCAGCAAAAATAATCAATAATTGGCAATAAACAGTCCAATTATGTGGTACCTTGTTTCCGAGGACTACTTTATGAATTCGGTTACTCAGCCTGTCGTGAAACCTATTGAGCAATCTTCCTGATTACCTATTTTATTGATAGATTTTATGTAAGTTCAAGTAACCCCAGTTGTTGGCAAACGCTGCGTTCTTTCCTGCTTGAGTAGAGTAGAATTAAGTTTGACACAATACAATAAAGTATTATGTATTATTTGCAATCATCTCCAATGATATTGACATCAAAATTTATAACTCACACATTCCACATGTACCAACAGACCGAGTAATAGAAAAATATGTAGTGTAGGTGCATTAATGGATAAGTCGATATCCAATTAAAAAATCAATTTGTCTTCTTTGCATGTTAGAAAACTATTCTATACGTTAACGCCATTTCTCCCCAGTCTGAACTAAGAAATTTAATCGGGCGAATAAAATAAGAATAAAATAAAAGCAGAAATTTGACATATAAAAATCTTTTTCTTTGATCTTGATCGATTATGCAGAATGTCTACAGAATGAGTGAGTGAGTGGCACCTCTACTCTACATCAGTCAATTTCTGTTTCCTCCTGATAGTAATTAATTTTTTAAATGGCGAGTAAAAAATCTTAAAATATACGTTTTGGTAACATTTTCTGCATTGAACATAGAACATTCCAAGTTGAACTAGCTTTCTCGAGTTTTCAATGTAGGACCCACATGGCATTCCATAATAAATTTACATAGCGTAGAAATTTTTAGATATGTTATTTATACACCCAACCTATAACCTATACCGTACTACTACCAAATAACTCAATTTTGTTGGTTTGCTGGTATTAGTTTCTGAAAAAAATATTTGGTTAAAACGGCAGTGGATGAAATAACAAAAGCAGGCATGACAAAAGGGTAAAAATGAAGGGTGCATTTAGGCTCTTTTGTCATTATATTTTTAGAAGTTAAGAAGAGAAAATTGTACAAATGATTACTCCACGTGTATGTACTTTGAGGTATAACTAGCTAGTAACACATTTTTACGTTTTTCTGGCGACAAGTCCTTCTTTTCTACGGATTCATAAGGCGGTTTCATGTCTACGTTCCCAATAACCTCGTTTTATCCCAAGCAATGCGCACTAATTCATCAGCGTGCAGCTTTAAGGACTTTTTTGTTCAGTTTTCACCGGTAAAGGCTATAAATAAATATAAAAATCTAGGTATAACCCGTTCAGATTACCTGTACGAAGCATGCATCATACAAACCTTAAAAAGCATACCTTACATAAAACACTTTATTTTATTATACACAAAAGTACTGAATGCTAACCGCCACAAAGTTCACTACACAGAATGACTCTGGACTCGTGGAGCTTTGATTGGGTATAAAAGGAGTGACCAGCAGAAACATTCATCATCAATCAATCGTCAACATTCAACCAAGCTTGGTACCTGCAGTGTACTTTGGATTCGTCTACTTCCGACACCCACATTATTACTCCCTTCAAAATATCTTCGCCCCAGACTAAGACACATTTAAGGTCAACGCTGTAAAATGAAGGTCACCACCTCCCGCATTGTTGTTGTTCTGGGCGTCATTTCCCTTGGAACGTTTGTCTGCGCCCAGCTTGGCCCAAGCCTTCTCTCTGGTGTGCCATCATCCGAGGTCCTCACTGGAGAAAGCTTCCAAGCAATGTTGAGGGTGTACAACGAGGGGTTGAAGAACGGATCAATACAGGTACTGCACGAGAATAAATATTGTATTTAGTTACAAAAATATGCAAGACAATGTTATTGTTTCAACAGTTAAGTACGACTTGGAACTTGTTTGAATAGGTATATTTACTCAAGATTTCATAACATGTTTAATTTGATTCATTTCTCTAGATCTCCGAAGATGACAAGATCTTGACTGGCTGCAATAATCAGTGTTCGTCAGGATGCACAAGCCGGGCATGCAAATGTATCAACAGAACGATTGACTGTTTGAAAGAGAAAATCTGCATCATAAATATTGCTGGTTTGATTGATTTATATTGCGTCTGCAGTCAACTCACTGCTCCTGTATTAACTCTACTTAATTTATTGCAAGGTGTCATTAATTGCACCGTTTGTAACGACTCATAAAAATTGGTTGGTTTTTAATTTCAAGAATGCCTTTTCTGTTAGAAAGCCGAAATTTTCCACGATTGTCATTACTTTTATTGGTTAATAAAAATTTTACTGTCTAATTGATAGTACTTATGTATTTTATATAAAGAGTGTGATCCAAGGAAAGCAATTTATTTACTATTTGTATTCATTGTGAGCAATGCTCTCATAAGGTTCCTCACTAATCCCTTAAAATACCCCAAAACAGTCAGCTTCCTAATTGTATACATTTTCCCAAAACTTATCACCAGTGGCTTGGCACTCCTGTGAAACCTGCGCATTAAGCACCTCTCCTCTCTACTCGTCCATTTGAGGAATCCGCGATATCTCCATGAATTAAGTAATTTCATTCCGTTAGAAAAGACATAGCCACCCATTCTCAGCACAAGCCCCCACATCCCTGCACTAATCATAGCAAATAAGATCATCATGATCGTAATCGCCTTATTCTCCATTGCATCCCTGTGCTTGATGACAACAAAGGAAGCGAAAATGAATACAGCTCCGGAAAGAGTCTGCGTTGGGATCAGGATTCTTCCGGTAAAGTTGGCCACTCTCTGCTGAAGTATTTGACACGCCCTGTACTCTAATGTGATGACGGGAACTGTTCGGAGAATGGATTTAGATTTGTAAACTTTCCTGCCGAGGCACAGTTCAAGTAAGATAAAAGGCATCAATAGCGTTCCATAAATGATGCCAATGGAAAAGTGAACGTAGAGATTCATGAAACCGACAAAGGCGGTGTAACAAGGGAGTAGGTAGACGAGGACAAATCTCAATGGGAGGGACCAGCAAGGTGGAATTACATTTCCAGGAGTAAGAGGAGTTGTGGGGAGCCACAGAAAGAAAAGACATTCCACAATGACGGTATTTAGTAGGGACGTGAATTGGAAAAACAGGAGGAATTCCACAAACTTCATGACGGTTTTCACTCTCTTGGAGGGGATAAGATATTGAACTGTTAGGAATGCGTACAGGATAATATTACATATATTTAATTGAACTTTTATGAAATGAATTAAAAGTAGGTACAACTATGGGAAATTGTTACGCTTACCTTCAACCCGACGCAAATAAACTAAAATGGAGTTCATCTCGAGAAGCAGGCTGTCTTCGTACGCCAACGGAAGCAGCATTGCTTCCAGCGCTATTAATGTCGCTGTGCTAAATGCCACCAGTAAATTCAAGTTGTTGTAGTCCTTCTTGTGAGAGTATCGGAGCATCTGAAAGAATAAGTAGCAATTCCATAGTGCGTAAAGAGAAAGATTGAAAAGACAGAGGCGTCTGGCTTTCCAACATTTGATAAACAGTCGACGGTTGGGGCACCATGAGAATGGCATTGCCCCAAGACGATGGCAAAATATGGACACGAACAGATTTATCCCTGAGTAAATTCTCGGTGATAACATGTTGGATGTTGAAGCGGATGCTTCATTTACGCACTTTTCAATTCGAGGGATTTTCGACAAAACCAATTGGAATAAAAATGATAATAGCCGTTTATCCTGTCTTCCTGTCATGGCTAGGACTAGGCAACCTACTATGCTGTTAAAACAGTTTACGAAAAAAGTGAAGGACATTTTATATTATAAATTAGCACACAGCTGAATGCAAAAATCCCTTCCTGTGATAGGTGCTTTGCTTATGAAATGATTAAATACCTACATACTGGTAAATTACTAAAGAGGCATTTTGTATTGTGGAAGCGTTTAAACAATTCCAGGTGCCAAAAGTATTCTCTTCTATCCCGAGGAAACTACATTTTTAACCTGCACCATGATAATTTTCTACAATTATAACTACACGAGGTCGTTGATAATTGAGCAGTTCTTCGTTCATTGAATGTTGCTCACTCCACGCCTCAGCAACCGTAATACATGATTTGGTATTAGATTTGCTCGCTGGAACGAATACAAACGTGTAGTCCACCTATGCATGTATTGATTTATATAATATAGCTTTTTAAAGACTTTGTTTAATGAATTAGAAACGAGATTTACAATGTAGTATGATATGGTTTCCTGTTTCACACTCGTCGCCAACACCACAGGGAGAAATTATTTATAGGGCGAAAAAAACATGGCATTGTTTTTTAATTTCGTTACATAGGTGATGAGTAGTTTGTTGTCGTCATAACTGCATACAAAGTCAAATACATATATACAGTGCCTGGTTAAAAAAGAATTACATGTATGTATGTTTGCTCAACATTTTTCGTCATAATTGTGAGCAATCTTTTAATCCTTTCAATCATTAATTACTTGGGTCATGTTATATACCTACATCATCATGACGATGAGGTGGGTTTGTGATGAACAAGACTGCAGTATTATTCTAACGATTATTCATTACCTAACATGATCGCATAACCAGCACGCAATGCAGTAATTAATTAATTTTTTATACTAGCGACATACCCACGAACCAAAAACGTGGCATCTCATAAAAAAGTAAACCAAACAATTAGACTCTAATTGGTATGCAAGGTCAACAATGTCCTCATCAGACTTCGCGACAAACTGCGAAAGTACATGAGGACAGTGGCTTGTCTGATTGTGTAAACTTTCGCAAAGTGTATCGTTAGCGGTCTACACGATCGACGAAACTTTTTCATAAACTTTCTCTCAAAGTTGGTGGACCATCTGTGGAATCGCCACGAATTAAGGACTCTGTTACCATTTGTGTAAATGTATCCCCCGAGTCTGAGTACAAGTCCCCAAGTCAATGTTCCAATGACCATCCACAAGGTCATCATTATCACTGCAGCGGGCTCCATTTGATGCCGGTGCTTGATGACCACAAATGTGGAGAATATGACAATGGAGCTGAGAATTGTTTGGGTGGGCACAAGAAATCGGCCACCAAAAGCGTTGAGACGCTCCTGAAACAGTTGTGCAGCACGATATTCAACAGTAAAAATGGAAAGTTGTTCCCGGAGAAGCTCTATCGACTTGTACGATGATTTTTGAGAGAGTCGAAATTCTTGAAGGATGAAGGGCATTACAAGAATTCCATAAATTGAACAGAGGCCAGCATAAGTGTAAATGTTCATATAGGAGATGAATGCCACATAAATGGGGATGACATGGGAAATGAGTAAACGAATGGGAAGTGGATAGTTGGGGGGAATCAGAATGGAAGGAAGAATGGGTGTGGAGGGAAGCCACAGGAAAAAGAGAACCTGGGCGAGCAAAGTGTAGAGTAAGGCAATCCATTCGACAAGTAAAAGGAGCTCGATTAAACGAATGTATTTATGTGGACGCCTTAAATATTTCTCTGCAAAAAAGTTAAGAACAACCAATATGTAGGGAATCGTTAATAACCAAGCATCAATGATGAGATAATGAATAATAATATACCTTGCACACGTCGACTATAAACGACAAGAGAATTGATCACAAGAATGCATCCATCTTGATACAGCAAGGGCATTAAGAGACCTTCCAAGGCTATGAAGCAGCCTGCGGTGAAAGCAACCAAGAGGTTTAGGCTGTTGTACTCCTTTTCTCTGTAGAACCGGAAGAGTTGGCTCAGAAGGTAAACAATCCAGAGTGAAAGTAACACAGTGTTTAAAATTAATAGACGCCTTGCCTGTGGTACTGGAACCGAAATACCTAAATTGGCGTTCCATGTGAACGACAGGATCCCAAACCGAGAATAGAATTTGAAGAAGAAATTGATTCCCTTGTAAATTCTTGAAGTTAGCATGACTTTATGCAAAATTTTCGCAAACTCGTCACGTATAGCAAGTACGTAAACTAACGAATCACAAGGGGTTTCAAGTGTGCAGAGGTAACAAATTTGCTATTAAGACCAGAGGAAAAATGTTAATTTAGAAATAATAAAAATAGATTTAAAAAAAGTACGTAGATAAAAATAGTACTTTATACCGTTAGAGTGCAAAACTACAACGCGACGGTCCATATACTTTTTTACATTATACTTAATACGGTTTCGTATGGTTTCTATAAAAATGTGGTGCTTTGTAATTCATAAACTTTGTGAAGTATTCCAATCTAATAGCTGTACTCCATTTTCAATTTTCATAGAATACAAGATATTAAGAAAAAATTGATAATGAAATTTATTAAACTATGTATTTATTTATCACATTATAGATTATTCATGTACCACATTATTTTGCTTAATAGTACGCTTTACCTAACAATAGCATTTTTTCTACGAATTATGTATTTCATGATACTTATATTTATAGTATAAGGGTTAATGCGACAAAGGCCATACCCAACATTTCGTCCGGTGCCTTTTTCCTTTCCTTTATTTAAGTATTAAATATAGTTTTTAAATTCATGTGTAAACTAGTACCTTGACGTTAGTAAGATATCATTTATTAAGATTTTCACATAAGATTTTAGTAATTATTGAACTACAATTCAATTTAATAGACAATCATCCGTTACCGGAAATCAGAGTCATTTTCTATTATGTAGGGTATATTCTGATGAGCAAGGAATTTCAAAGGACCTTACAACTTTTTCATGCGGGTGGGCCACAGACTTGTTTAGTATTACCTTTTACTACAGGCTTGGTATTACCCTTGACTATAGGCTTAGTATAGCCTTTTACTATAGGCTTGGTATTACCTTTCACTATGGGCATTATATCGCCTTCTACAAACTTGCCTTGTGTGACATGCAGCAATGTGTCGGTATACCACGGCCATGCGCAGCAATATGTGTACTCGTGCAACAGTGCAGTTTACTCGCTACCTTAGTAGCTCTCCATCGATGGTAAACTCTTAACTGTCCGTGATCAGAAACGGATGGTACGACAACATTTGTATTTATGCACCATGGATTTGCATGTATTTAAATGGCATCTTAGAACACCCAAAACTGCACTTGCGCAAGCGTTTAGTGACTAGTGCCCAGCAAGACTTTTGCTCTACTAACTACAAGCTTTCGATTGATACCCACTTCGTAACTGTCCGCCTGTGGCCCAGATCCCATAAGCAGGTTGTAAGGTCCTTTGTCAAGGTCAGAAACTGGTTTTTCCACTCATTCATATAATCAGCATGCAAAATTGTGGTTTTCAACTTTTCCATTAGGTTTTCAATTACATCGTTTTTCCCTTGTCCACGTTTTCCAATTAAGTTTGGGCACATCATATATTACATGCACTTATAGTATGACACCTACTCTGCGAGTACTCTGCTGCACATAAAAAGGATACCAAATATACTTCACATCGTTTCTCCAAGCGAAATTCCTTAATGATGAGTGTATTTGAGTAAACTGTGCATGGTAATAATATTATTGCCAAGGAAAGGGAATGACTAAAATACGGTTCATATTATATTCTGTAAGCGCTTCGCCAATATTCATGTCTGTGAGAACAAATTATTGAAACGGTACAACTCAAAATGCTATGGATGGGGGAGCTTTCTAGTGTCCATGAAATGTTTTCACAAATAGACACTCACAAGTTTCCTTTTTGTTCCAAAATTCACAGAATTCCGTAAAACTCATGTTGTAACAGAACAAATATTTGTTCGGTCGCATGACAAAATGCTTTCACCATTTAATTTTCGTATTTTTCTCCCCAAATATGACTGTTATGTATGTATTTGCGAAGAATAAAACAGTGACAATATTTATGGAATTAGCGCAAGATTCAAGCTTTTGTGAGAATGATGAATGCGTTTCAAAATAGAAAATTGCACATACTAAACTGTAAATACAATGCTTATTTAGAACACATTCCAAAATTTATTGAATTCGCTTTCCCATTGATCCCGGATAAATAAATAAAAATAAATAATAGATTATTTTCTTTATGTCACCAAAAATACTAAATAAATATGGCTGAATAAATTACTACAATATTAAAAGACACGAAGCTACCTGTGGAATCAAGCGTTATTTATAATAATAATCTAATTACTTAGATGTCATGTTGTTGCTGGAGTATGAACTTTTAACGACGGAAGAAAAGAGCAGGAGCAGCAGCGGCATAGGCGACGCCAGCGGTGGATCCATACCGGCGAATTCCGGTGTCAGCGCTGATGGCAAAAGCGTTGTGGTAGCTTGGTCCGCTTAGAGCGGCTGGGAATCCACCAAGAAGGATCTGGGCGGAGGCAACGGCGACGAGGGCCAAAACGACAAGAACCTATTTTTTTCAAAATTAACACGAAAACACTGTAATAATTTTTATCACGATCCGATAATTTTTTTGCTTCCATAAAAATCAAAGCACAAATTACTTACGTATTTCATCATTTTTGATGATTTTAATATTTCTGAGGGATTCAGGGGAGAAATTGGAATTTGAGTTGATAGCTCACGAAGGGACAATTGAATTGTGATGTTCTAACCAACGCTGCACGACCATTTTATATATGCTAGGGCAATGGAAAAATTTGTCGTTACATGAGCAATAACTTCATATTATTATTAAGATTCAATGCACTTTTGCATTACATATTATAATCAATCGCTCCTCTATTCATTTATTACCCACTTACAGCTTACTTATCTTTGTTGCGGTTAATATTTCTCATAATAAGCAGTCAGTAGTAGTTGGCTCATTCGTTGCTTATTATTACAGTTGCTTGCAATATACAGCAGCCAGCGTTGACGGCGACTCTACAAGAAGATGCTAAAAGTTCATTGTGAATTTTGAGATGCTGTTTTGCTGAAAAAGTCATGTCTTTTTCAAACATAAATTGGTGTATAAATGACGTAGAGGGTGAGGCTCAGCGTGAACTCATTCATAATGCACACGGCATCGACCACCACTCAAATATATTATAACCTAGAACGACAATATCAAACTATAAAAGTATTATTTAGCTAAAAAGATGGACAAGGAGTCTCAAGCTAATAATAATAGCGAGAGAAGAGATTGAAAGGAAGGTTAAGTTTAAAAGTTGAAAAATTGTAAGGATGACTTTGGTGATGAGGATTGACTTTTCGTGTGGCACGATGAAGAGAAAAAAAAACGCATCCATCCATTTTCATTATTAAATCCATGATCCATTTACAACAGTTATTTTTGGGAGTTTTCAGCAACTTTAGTTTCTATACATCATCATGGAATAAAGACGTTTGTAGTTGACATATTACAAAGTTCGTGTGAACTGCTGTCAACAGTCTGCTAATAAATTATCATAAAGTATAAATTTTCCAAAAAGTAAATAGTTCAATGTTTTATGTGGCACTGCCAAGAAAATGTCACTATAAAGCTTATTGAAGAAATTAGATCGGCAACGTAATTCAGATCATTATACAATTTCTTTCATTAATTTTACGTTTTTGTAAAGACGGAGGGTTTTAAAATAAGGTAGGTATAAAATGGTGGCCCGACGATGATAAGCGTCATTGTTGCTAGCAATAAGACGCATGCAAGCAGGTGCACACACAAATTATGTAACCGAGAGACAAGATGACAGCGGCGACAACATCAGCGACAACTCCCAAAAAAGAACACGCTAATACATCCTGACGAATTTACGACTGTTGATGCAGTCCCCTTCGTCAACGTTGTGGTCGGTTATCACCACAATCAACCATACTTATCATCAAGCTTCATCTTATCGTCATCACTTTTTGTACTAATAAAAGCAATATGAAATAGTCACTGCCCACTATCAAAGGCAGTAGTAGGTCAGTTAAGCGCTATAAGATGACTAATTTGTGCGTTTTTGCGCTTGGCATTGCATTCCGAACTCCTTTTATGTAAATATAGCGTAATTTCTTAGAAAGCAATATTGTTTATTTTACACCTGCCTTGCCGTTGTCAGAAGGGTCAGAATACATGTCTGTCTCTTGTTAGTTTGTCAGTTTGTTCATGTATGTACATATTTTTTCCTTTTGTGGTAAAACAGTTTAAATAATTTAACTTAACAAGGCTACTGGACATTTGGAAAACTGCACCAATAAATTGTGTCAACGTCTTCATCAATTTCAACTTCAACAGTATTTTCATCGAGCGTGCTCGTTTTAAATCAGATTTGCTGATAAAAGGGGGAAATGACACGAGACACAACAATCAACAAGCTCATGTTGCACTGCACGCTGCAAATGGGAGTAAACTCCAATTGCAATAATCTGCCGTGATTATTATAATGATAATATCTTTATATATTAACATCTTTAACAACAGGAAAGTAATTTACATTAGGATAGGTCTCATAGATCACGATTTCAGATAAGACGTGCAAAAAATTGTTAAAATTTTTTGCAGAGCTCTAGAAATATTTTTGTCGCAAGTTACCCCGTTTCCTGACTGGCACGTGTACTGATGTTTTTTTCTGCTTTTGTTTTGATGATGCCGTTACCCAAGTTCAATGAAATAATAAAGAAGACTTACATTTCAGTTAATAGTTTAGATTATGTTATGTATTTATATTAGGTCAACTATTTGAACAAAACAGTAATGTCAATCGGTAACACATTCCTGAGAACAAGACCAAGCAAAGCAGATATACCTACAAAGTATACCTACATATTTGTGAACCCATGTTGGTATAAGAATTCATTAAGAATGCCGTGTCGTGATTTTGCTTGCTGATTCATTTTTCTTGAGATTTCATTTTCATTTTTCATCGTGATCACAAGACTAAATGCAATGCAGGTAAGCTGCCTTTGAGACTTTGAGGAGAGCAACAGGCAGGCAAATCATGACAAAGCAATATGGCGATGGCGATGATGATGACTTGGCTTATTACATCCGAGTGTGCAAAGTGAGTAGTTTATGGAGGCGAACGGTCCTCTTTGTTTTGTAATTTGGGCTGAATACTATGATTTTTGCATTAAATTAAGAGGTCGGCACGTGGCTGACTTATTTACTAGTGACCAATCCCTTCTCCAATGCTCTTGTTTATTCGCAACCAAGTTTTAGGCTGGGCAAAAAAGGAAGTACACAGTCAGTAGTGTATGCAATTAAATCCAAATTACATCTTAAGAAGTAGACAAAGTGGCAAAATTAAGTAGCGACTTGAAGTTTCAAGTGGTTCTTAATGAAGAACCGCTGAAATAATTTTACTTTTTGGCGGCCTTAACCTTGCAGAGTCTGAAAATTAAAGCAAGGCTTAAAATAATAGCGGTGGTGGGAGGATTGGTTAATCTGCCAAAAATATCATGTAATGCTATCGATTCGTCATTGGATTTTGGGGTCCTACTGAACCAGACGGAAGTAAGGAAATGCTGCGAGCTACGAAAACTAGAAACATAAAATGAAACATGGACATGAGTCATGACGACACATAGTTCGTGTGTATAGGCACTAAATCCTTAGTAGACTTTGCAAACTAAGTAAAACATCATCGCCAATTTATAATGAGAATCACAAAATCAGTATCAATTATTTAAGGTGGGGCTAATGCTAATTAATGTAAATAATAATTCATCAAAAATTATTCATAATGATACAATAAACAATATATTCTTCAGACCAAGTCCATTTAAAAATAGTAGCTTTATTAGGTGGTTCATACAACCGTGTACCTCAATTTCAATATCTTTCTTTTCCTTTGGTATTTTCAAAAAATAAGATTTTTTACACAAATCTGGAGTCAGTAAATTATATAAAGTAACACCAGTAAAGCTATGTTGTTTGCACACTAGATTACATAATAGACTTTTTAAACTGCACCAGCAGAGTAGAAAACAAAATCCAAACTACATTGCGTTTAAACAACAAAAGTATCGACATGCACCCACACAAATGCGTAACGTAAATATATTGCAACTATCCGTTCAACAAATATTATCAGCAATTTCGTTTCTTTATACATTCTTGCATCGTTGCACCAACATAAATATAAATACTCTAACATTACAACCTTGTGAAAATAATTACTTATCGTTAATTAAAACCATTCATTTAAACTCATTAATTATCAACAAATCTTTTTCAGGGCTCCGTTTTTTGCCCGTTTGTTGTTACAATCATCCACCACCCTCCAGCCAGCATGAACATCCAAAGTTCCACTGCCTTCCAAGTGGCGAACTGTTCGTTTCCCAAAGGCAAACAGCCAGATGAAGCCGATGACGATGCAGGCCACAGACTCAATGTTGTAACCGTCTGTTATGATTGTACACGACGATCCACTTTCTTTGCAAGCCTGGCAACAGAAATGGAATATATTATGTAACGTGGAAAATATTTTTATATCATCAAAATGTGAATATAGTCTAGGAAACAATTTGTGTAAATACCTTTTCAAGTGCCGAGTTGCTACAGTCGTTCGATTCATTTGCTTCGCACACTTTTGTTGTCAGTGGGTCAACGAACCAAAGAGCAACCGTGCTGGGCCAGTTTCCTCCCAGATTGCAGATGGTATTCAATAGGGTCATGTAGGTTCCTCCAACCGTGGGATCACTGATTTGCGAGAAGAAACTCATAATAGATACAAACATGGTGTAAAGGGCAACCTATGTAAAAAATATGGAATAAGAAGAATTAAAGTAGGTAAATATCAAGTTCTAAAAAACTAAATTACATTAACTCGTATAGTTACTAACCTGATGAAACGCGGAGACTATTACCACCACCACGTAGTAATAAGCACCTGGTTCTCCGCCTGGACTATTTTTAACAACATCCTTGGTCCACTCCACCACGGCCATGAATACTGCTCCCATGATTAATCTTATAGGCAATGCTTTGATAAACATGTTCAGCGGTCTATCCTTTGTATATCTACTGATCACCAGTGGCAGTACAATCTGAACTGGTGTCATTGGCACAGCCAACAACGCCAGTTTACTCTTTGGAATTCCATACTCGACTAATTTCAATGGTGTCACGGCATCCGCAGCAGCGAAGCCCATTTTACAGGTGAACAGTAACAAGACTAGCTTCTGAACTTTCCTCAAGGACACTATTCTGCCGAGAAGTTTGTACGTCTCATACACAGTGATATCCGACTCGTCTGATTTTTCGCGCTTGGCCATTACCAATGTAGTTGTGATCAAAAATATGACGCCCCAGAAGAACAGGAAGCCGGGAAGTGTGACGAATCCTTCATCGGATGGAACTACCCTCAGGTATGTGTTGCAAAATGTGGCAGACTCAAGGGCAAGGAAGAGAACGTAGCCGAGAAAGTAACCGGCCGTTTGACCCACACTGTTCATGGTTGAGCCGAGAGCAACATTTTCACTGAAAAAAAAGAAGGCAATTGTAAATTAACCACTACATTTATATTTAAAATTGAAGAAAGTTGACCTTGACAGTAATTTGCTTTACCGGCTCAGCATTGTCAACGCCCACCCATCCACCGCAATGTCCTGTGTCGCTGCCAAGAAATTAAGTGCAAAGAACACCCCCGTAATCTGGTAGATCCCTCCATTATCAATCAAGCTGTTCACAGAGTAGCTCAATCCAATCATGAAGAAGCCGAGCAGGTACTGCATTGGAACCAGCCATGTTTTTCTCCTCCCGAATGAACTAACATACAAACTATCTACAATGGGAGCCCACAACAGCTTCAAGCTAAACGGCCAGTACGCAAAACTAAACTTGGCCTGATCCGAGTAGTGATAATTACGATTCTGAAGGATCATGGGTATGGAGGCAATGAGACCTAAAGGGATTCCCTGCAAAATGTACAGGAGGAGGAGGAGGGCTAGATTTGGGAGATCTTTCCATACTGAAGAAGTCCCTCGGGAGGACTTTTGAGGAGATTGAGACTTGTTCTTTCCCATCTTTCCCAACTAGAGAAGACGATAGGAATAGGAGGAGGAGGATTAGGTAAAAGGGTAAACAGGAAATTAAACAATGATACACGTCACATTACGTTGCACGTTCAACAAATCATATTTCCTCCGCCCTTGTTCTTGAGTATTTCTCTCCACCAAGCAGGTTATACAATTAAAACGATACTACTCCATTTATAATCTATAATTAATTTGCACCATGATTACACCTTGAACAATTCCTATTATCATCTTTTTTAACTACACGGTTTTAACGATTCTCTGTCCTCGATATCGTCCCGTCCCCTTCTCTAAACTCACTAATAACTTTAAATGTCACACTCTCCCAACTTTAACTGATTTGTAGAGATCAGGTAAATATTTAAATTGCTCTTACAAGCCAGCCGATTATATTATGTTATCTTAAATCTGAAGAAGAATATGGACCATGATGGATTGTCCGAGAGAGCGACCAATATTGATACAGCTGCTTGGGGGTGGCACAAGTATTCCAAAATCCCATACGCTGACGTGTGCCAGAAAAAAATTGTACACCAGCTTATCTCTCTGCTTCTGTCAGACTTGCATTTAAACTGCTTGAAAACCCGCGTCGAAACAGATGGAACAGGTACAAAGTGAGCCCCTTAACACCGAACGCTATGATGGCCTATGCGCTAAATGCACAAGCACAGGGATTACTAAAATTAAAAGGAAAAAATGTTAAGGGGTCATTCCCAACATACGCTCCCTTAATGTGACATTCAATGACTATGTTACTATGGGTGTTACTTTAAATGGACATTTTTAATTGGCAAAGTGGTTAATGGAAAAAATTCTGAAAAGGTAATTAGTAATTAGTTAATTAGACAATATAAAATTTGTGTTGAACGGCGGTAATGTGATCTTAAAAACAAAAAAATGTACAACATACAATGTTTTTTTCAAGTACAAGTAGAGCAGAGGAGCAACAACAACAGTACTGCAGATGCTGAAGATGAATCAGGTGAGGTGAACAAACAAGCTGGAAAACAAGTTACCTGAACAAAAAATAGAGGTTTTTAATGATTTAAATGATATGCTAAATTATGCGTGGGAGTGTGACAGAAAGGAAATTGGTAAAGTGATAAAAGAGTAGCAGTTTATTATAGGGTTTATTTGTGAGTGTGCATTAAAAATTTAATGGGGTGAAAATGAGTTAGTACGAAGATGTTTCTGATGGTGATTTTGGATGTTTTTGAAAGTTAGTTGGGAGTTATTTTCTTGGGTATTTTTTTAATTGAAAGAAAAAATGAGTCAGAAATTAAAGTGATTGCTGATGAGTTTGTCAGTGTTAACGCGGAAACTATAATGAGTACACCGACGACGGAAGTGGAAGAGGATAACATTTCACAACACTCAGCAGAAGTTCAAGCGCAAGCGGCAGTAGTAGCAGCACCAGTGACAACGGCGACAACGATGCCATCTCAATCATATTCCTCCCATCACTCGTTATCCTACAGCAACAGCAATCATCACCACAATAACCATCATCATGACCCTGTGATCCGCTCGCCAAGGTTTTTGACGCTGGCGTCCTGTTCGAAAGACCCCTGTGGGATAATTTGTATGTTGATTACGTACTCGGCCGTGTTTTATGCGGACTATGTGGTGACAAAATGGATTGTAATGACGACTTTTGTAAGGTAAGCGAATAGAGGAAGATGGTTTAAGGATGATTATAATATAGTTTATTTTTATGGTGAAGTTAATTGGGAATATTTGTATTTGTCTTTTCCAGTTTATGGGGCACATTCCACGTTGTCCTTTTCAACATCATTGTTGGACTTCTAGTTATGGCTCACCTCAGAGCTGTTTTCACGGATCCTGGTTTTGTGACCAACAAGTATCACGCAGACGATGATTATCTGAGAGGCGTGACGAGTTCACCGGATGGAGTGGAGTCTCCTAGAAGTCAGGATGGGTCTGAAATGGATCAAACACGACCTTCATCGGTCCCATCAAATCATACTCTTTGTCCAAGATGTAATATTTATCGTCCACCACGGGCTCATCGTAAGTGGCAGTAGTAGCTATTCAACCCAGCAATAATCTGTAATAATAATCTATTGATGATGAACATGTTCTTTGATTTTACAGACTGCCGTATATGTAAAAAGTGCATCCGTCGAATGGACCATCGTAAGTATTCTATTATTGCCTTTCAAGTTTGAAAATTTCAAACGGTACAGATAAAATGGAGCTCACTGGTCTTTTATTGTGAATCTATCTTCAGATTGCCCTTGGGTCAATAACTGTGTCGGAGAGTTTAACCAAAAATATTTTATCCAGTTTTTATTTTACGTTGGCCTCTTGTCAGCGTACGCAATTGGCTTAGTGCTGTATACGTGGGTGGAGAGTAGTCAACAGGCGGACAACAGCGAGCCCAAACGCTGGCATTTCAATAACTTTAAAATGTCAGTTGAATATGGCCCTGTTCCAGACACGAACAGTGTTGGAAGTCAACCAATTAACAATGAGTCGCATATTGTTAAGCAGACAAGAATGTAAGCAATGCAATGTTCCCCCAGCAAAGTGTTTGTTCCCAAAAGCTGTAATTTATTTATTAACTATTCATACATTTCGTTATTGTTTCTTTACAGACTTCACAGCGTCATTCTCATGCTAGAAAGTCTTCTCTTTGGCTTATTCGTGCTCGCAATTCTCATTGACCAGTTTTCCGCAATTTTCACTGATGAAACCATAGTTGAGCAACACATTAGTGGAAAGAAGCACGTAACACGCGGCGGAAGAAGGGGGAGCGGAGGCAGAAGATCTAAAATGGATTTGCTACGAGATGTGTGTGGAACTGGTCATTTTCTGCTGTGGATTTTACCTTGTCATACGCGAGATGAAATTGTTATCGAAAAACGATTAAATGAAGTCGTCTGAAGAAATTCTTTCACATTTTTACTCTTTTTTAGTCTTTTAAAGGATAATTGTTAATTAGCGTGTTAATTAGTATATTATCGACAAACTGAACAAAAATTACAATAATTTTAAATACATAATGTAAAGTGCATGTGCATTCAGATCTTTTATTAGCATTACATTACCATAAAAATCAGTGCAGTGTTCTCGTTCTCCCTTCCTCTCGTTCGTTTAATCTTAACTATAGGCAAACTTCAGTGTCAAATTATTGTGTACTGCTAAAATGTAAACCCATAATTTATGCCCTTGCTGCTATACAAATTTAGTTATGTAAACTTATTGGTGCAAACATTCTTATTAATGTTAAAAAACGCCTCGTATATAAATATAGTCAAATGGTAAGAGCAAGGACTTACTTGAGTATAACAGACTTCTTTCTTATTGAATATTATGTTTATACTGAAAAAATATTGATATTTGGAATTTACTATGGCAATTTTAGATTATTGTGTAAACCTATTTTAGCCATTTTAGCCTTAGCCATGTGGTCACGATAATTAAACAACGGAATGTACATAATTTTCGCTACAGCATGTAACGTCAAGACTTTAACGGGTGCGTCGTAATCAAGACTAGGATACTAAACTATGTAACGGTACATTTACACTTAATACAGATAAATATTGTTATGCTGTTATTACTATAAATTATATATGTGGAATGTAAAGAATGTATTGTCCATTAGACTTAGGTAAACGCTAGATTAGCATAAGTAGCTGCTTATTTATGCGTATGGTTGTCTGTGTGTCAAGATGTGCTTGTGAATTAAATATATTAAAATTGGACAAATATAAAATAAAAGTTTATACATGATAAATAAATTAATGGTTGCATGCATAGTTTAGATTTATGTATTTCGCAAATCAATAAAAGGTAAAAAGCAGTCAAAGTCAAGAAGATTCAAGATACCAATACGCAACTCATGTCTTCATCTCAAGTGTAGTTTATAGCATTTTTACTCCTAAACTTAACGTGAAAGATTCTAAAAAGAAAAATGAAAAACAATGTTCAATGACAAAAATGATTCCACCTCAGTACATAGTACATAATAAACTCGGTACTTACACTTGTTTTGTTTTTTGCATTTTTTGTGCCGCAGCAGACAAAAGAAACAAAGCTTTTATATTAGAAACTGCTGTGAAATATGGAAATTAATGATATAATGACTCCTATATCCTTAAGATAGGTTAACTTATTAGCTCCATCCAATTATTACATAAAAATTCTTCGGAATTGTTCTCCTCTTTCTCTATGTATTCGAAGTGCTGTTGTTGTATGTCTATAATGCGATATAAAATCATTTAATAATATTCAACATGATTATTATTATCTACCTATATATAATGTGATCTTAACAAAATTTAATTGTACAATTACCAATATATACCAGTGTCGTGTCGAGCAAAAAAGAGTTTTTTTCGTAGAAATAAATGCCTAAATAGAAGGCAACTGAAAAAATATATCTTTCATCAGTGCTTATCATATTATCATTTCGTTCGCTGGAACATGTCGCTTCAAGATCCATTTTGGAACTCGAACATTTAATTTTCATTCGTAACTTTGCATGCAAAGCGGTTGCTTGCGCAAAAACAGGACTATACGCATTCGCGAAGAGGTGAGAAGAGAGTCGAGCAGATGGCCAGCGGGAGCAAACTCGACAAACTTCAAAGCATGTTTAGTTTGTAAACAAAGAGCATGTTCAAGGACGACGACGGAATGAATTCTGCCGAAAACGAACATCAAAGCAGTAAAAGAAACGTAAGTGGAACAACAAGAATAGATCGGTTCGGTGGCTCATCTTTTATTTGATATTCGTGTAAATAACTCAGTTGATGAAATCGAAATGTGACAGGTCACATTAGAAAGTGTCAAATTACTCTATTTAATCGTTTTGTTGTTGGTGTTTTCATTTCAGGTAGTGAAAGTGTTTAATTGATTTGACACCTGTAAATACTACTTTGTTGTTACTGTTCACCTGATCATCATCATGTCTAAGCGAAAAGGAGTCAGTTTGGAGGACAAACGGAAGCGAATGCTGGATCTGTTTTACGAGAAGAAGGATGTTTTCCAACTAAAGGTTAGTAAATGAAGTGTTGTATATAGTTTTAAAATACATGTCCAATGTCCTACCAAACTGGCAGCGTGGCAGCCAATTATTGTCTCACTGTTATTATGAAAGAAAAATGATGGAAATAATGAATAGTGAGGTAGTTCAGCCTATTCTTCATTCGTGCTTTTTTTAGGAACTAGAGAAGTTGGGGCCTGCAGAGAAAGGCGTGATTGCCCAGTCAGTGAAGGATGTCGTCCAAGGCCTGGTTGATGATGGTTATGTGGATTCCGAGAAAATTGGAACTTCGGTTTACTTTTGGGCCTTCCCGAGGTAGATGCATAAAACTTGACAAGTTCATTATCTGTTTCATGCATTAAAATTATCGATGGTTATCAGTTAAGAATGATTAGGATTCGTTTGGTTTTATGATTGTGTAGTAAAGCAACTCAAACCAGGAAAAGAAAAATCTCTGATCTGGAGCAAAAGCTGGAAACCTTGAAACAGCAAAAGGATTCAATTGTTCAAGAGGCAAAACGAGCAAAGGTACGTGATTTATTAATATACAAATATTTTAATGTAATAATGGTTAATTGGTTGAAATCATGTGAGTTTGATTTCCTCTTTGGTTTGCTTTAGATGGATCGACAAGACACGGAGGAAAGGGACGAGCTTATCAAAAAATCCCAAGAGATGCAAAAGAGGCGTGATGAGCTGTTAAAATTGGTTCAGCTATACAGAGACAGTGATCCTGATGTAATCAAACAGGAAAAGGAGGATATTGAGGTATAAATATGTACTATGAATCATGCTTCTTCAACCTTCAAAAGTAACCTCACATTCAACGTCTGACGGTAATTGTAATTCTTTTTTTTTTTGCAGACTGCCATCAGTGCTGCGAATCGCTGGACAGACAATATTTTCAGTGCGTGCTCATGGTTGAAGAATAAGTTCAACATGGATCAAGAAGCTCTCAATAAACAGTTTGAACTTCCAGAAGAGATGGACTATATTGAATAGATATGATTTAAGATTTCACTGCTAATTGATACATTTTAGGTTTTACCCTTTCAGCTAATCCGATATTCTTCCGGTTCATGTTCATAATTCTGCTGTACACTGTCAATTGTAAATATGTAAATACTGTTACCTACATAATATGTACAAACAAACCGCGTTAATTTTTTGCCCGAATATACTAACAATATTATTTTATATAATTTTCTACTGAATTGTTAATTTTATATCCAACTGAGTTGTAAATAAATGGGAGAAATGAGACATCGTACCTAATTGTAAAAGTGGTTTCAATTCCTGTCGAATAAGAGTGGAGAGGTGGTAGGGCTTCATATTCACTATTACACATTCTACTCGCTAATCATTAACTGTAGGTAGTGTAAGTGGATACCTAATTGCACACCTGCGCATGCAATCATGCAATGCATGTAGCTAAGCATCAAATTGGAGGAAATTGAGGCTGCTTACAAATCAATTTCACTTTCCAGCGCACGAATGGGTTAGGTAGTTCCTTTTTTCCTTTTGAGATTTTGTCCGACAATTTATTTTCATTACCTCAAGTTTTTCACGAGAAGCTCCTCTCTTCTGAGAAAAGCTACATAAATGGATCATTGTAGTAAACGTGGTATTTGCATGCTAAATAATATGGGTTGTGAATTGGTATGCAATAATATTTCGACGCAGTTGTTGGAGTACTGATTTTGGTTTGAAAACCTTCAACTGTTAGCTAGTTTTTCGTTTGCACTATTTTTCATATAATTAAAACGATTGACTTGAGCTAAATACGCAGAAAGTTGAAGATGGACTTAGTTTCACTTTTCCTTATGGCCAAGTCCCTATTAAGGTCGACGTGGTCATCTGTAAGGGAGCTGAGCGTTTGGCTGTTATCTTCCGTCCTTATAACCTACTTTTTCCTATTGACCACCCCTTTCCTTATCTATCGTCATTTTGTTACAGCGCTTGCTAAAATACATGATAAGGATATAACCACCATCGTTTCCGGCCTTTCTGCAATGTTCCACCGAGATTTTGACTGTATTCACGAAAAGCCTCTGCATACCATCATCGCTTGTCTGAGAATCAAAGGAGGGACGTTATCAGCGTCCAGATTACAAGAAGCATTTCTGGAGAAGGTTGTCAGAAAAAAGGACCCTGTCAATGGTCACTTGGTTTATCCAGAGCTGCAGCAGCACTACACCAGATTCATGGGTTACTCGTTTCTCAAGTGGGACCGGAATTTTAACATTGAGAACCACATCTCAGTGTACCGTGACCAGAATGAGGTGGTGGTCACTCGGTCCACTTTAATGGAACTATGGCAAGATTTAATGATCAAACCTTTCCAACAAGACAGAAGCCCATGGGAGGCGATTTTGGTGGAGAATTACGTGGCAGATGAGAAGGAGGGGAAGAATGCTCCAGACTGGATTGTTTTCATGCGGCTGCATCATGGAATTGCGGATGGTTTCTGTTTCGAAAAGATTTTAAGCAGTTTATTTGACTCAGACTACGTTCCAGATTTCACCTCCATCTCGTCAGTAAACAAGGCTGTTGTTGTTGATAAAACAAGCGTTGTTGAAAGTCGGACAACTGCGCTGCAAATTCAGAAGCTTGCCATGATTCTGCGCTGTTTGGCGATGGGACCTTATGATTTGCTAAATCGTGCCATTCGGTTCGCAGAGGGCTTCCATTGTCTTCATTTTCCGGCGCACGAAAAGTCGAATACATATTTTGTAGTGGAAAGTGAAATCATTCCGGTGAAGGAGGTGAAGCAAATCAAACAGCGTCTGAAGGTCGGATTCACAACGGTTCTAGTGGGAGTTGCGACTGGGGCAATTCGGAAATTTTTGATTCGGAATGCCATGCCGTTTCCAGAATTATACACAACCACTATCCCATTTCCGTCACCAGACAAGCGTGGTGAAAAGTTGGGAAATGATTTGTAAGTTCAGATTTTATAGTCAAGACATTATTCCGATTTAAATAGGGAAAAGTAATAATTTTGTTGTCTAGTTTTCTAGCTGGCCTTGACCTTCCTATTGACCTTGATAGTCAACAAGCTCGGCTTTATCATGTTCAGAAAAGTCTGGAGAATTTGCGCCATTCCAGCTTTATGAAAATGTTGGATGTGTTCGTCAAGCAACTTACGAATATTCCTAGTCCTGTTTTAAGGGCAGTCACCAAAAAGTCCGTGTTTAGCACTTCATACTCCTCGATTCCAGGACCTGATAAGATTATCTCGGGTGGCTTAGGTGGATGCGATTTAATTGAAGCTAATTTCACTCATGGGCTCTCTTCAGACAGTTTGGGTAAGTATTAGTGCCCGATGATTTTGAATTCAATTAATTAAATACTCTTTCTAAATTGTATTAATTGTGTGTTAGGTCTAGCCATAAGCTCCATTACATTCGCTGGAAACCTAAGAATGACACTTTTTGTCGAGCAGAATCTAATGGGAGGATCGCGAGCGAAAGCAGAACAATTTGTGGAATGTTTAATGGAGGAATATGCCGAACTTAAAAAATTTGCGCTAAGATAATTTTGCGACGATTTATTAATGTAAACAAAAAATAAAAAAAACATGTTCGTGACAGCATGCGTTATTATAAAATCGTTTTTTTAATAATTATTATTACATAGCCAACTTTCTGGCGATGGCAGTGACACCGCCGGTGGGCATGACGTACAGGCTTCTGATTCCGTATCCAGTAAGGTGTCTGTCAAGTAGCCAATTTTTAGTTTGTTAATGAAATACTGCTTCTCCACCGGACAGTTCACAGTCCAAGCGTAAACTCGAAGACCTTTTCGGCGTAGTTTAGCAACTTGTTCACTGTAAAATGGCAGAACAAAAACAAGAAAATTGTAATTAATATTTCAAGAATCTCACGTTGCCCCCAACCAAAATCATAGCAACCACGACGTACATGTTCAATGCATCCTTGTGAACAAGAACAGCAGACAGGCCAAGAAGCCACCAGTAGAGATAATTCATGGCAAAATCATTGGTGCCATAAATTACAGAACCGATAATTTTTGAAGTCGTTGCTTCCATCGTTTTGAAATAACGTGAAAAGTTTCCGGAAACATTCAAACTTGAAATCAGCCATGGCAACGCGAAATGAGAAGGTCGCCATGCCATGCATCCAACAATGTTAGGATCCCTTGCTCGAATCTAAACAAAAACCAAAATGCAATTTCAAATGTTAGAAAACTGTTACTCTATTTAATAACTTTGAACTAAACTGTTCAATTACCCGGTAAATAACTCGAAAGTAGAAGGAAGATATCACACCCGAAGAGTAAGCTTGATTTCCATATCTTTGGAAAATGTCCACTATCGAGTCGACTAGCTAAAAATGGAAAAGAAACTTAAATATTTTGTCGCTGTAGAAATTAGACAGCCATCTCTTTCTTTAATTTAGCCAGTACCTTTTCATTTTCCTCCTTGATGTCAATGATAAATCGAACGCCCAATGCCAGGCAAGTTTCCACGGCTTCCTCCAAAGTTGGAACTCTTTCTCCAGGGAATTCTTCCGTAATGTTAATTTTTCTCAGGTCACCCCAAGTTATTTCTGATACTCTTCTGTCTACACCCATAACTCGCATAAGGTTATCATCGTGAAGTAGTACTGGAACCAAATCCTTGGTAAGGGAAACATCAAATTCCACCATGGTACAACCCCTAGATGCACATTTCTTTATGGCTGCCAGAGAATTTTCCGGGGCGTCCACGCCAGCACCTCGATGGCCAATTATTGAGAATGAAAGGTCGCGTTCAGGTGGTTTCGCAGAAGGCATTAATCGCTTCCTTTTCATAGGAGAGAAATTGTTTTCTTGGGTTACTGCTGCGGAAAGTAAGTTGAGCTTTTTTCTTGGGTCGCTTTGCACCGTATCATAATAATGGCACTGGCAAGTGCTTTCGTCTGAAATTGACCGTTTTTTACTAATTGATTTCGAGTGAAGTGGGCCAAACACGCTGATAACGTTATCAGGATTTGGAGGAGGTAACTTATAAAATTGAATTGTAAAAATTGAAAACAAAATGGCAAAACTGGAAATAAAACTGTTAATTGAAAATAAATATAATGAAATAATTATAAAAATGGAGGTTATGGGCTTGATTTGGGGCGACATGGCACAAATATTTGAAAGACTCATTGTCAGCGACGGCGTTAGAGGCTAGCTACGTTGCGTTAGAAGTGTAAAGTGACCATTGACAATAATATCTTCTTTTTGGCAAAAATTGGAGCAAAAACAGTTACGATGGAGAGTGTGAAATGTTATTGTTACAGCCGAAATTGGCTATAGGAAAGTCCACACCACTGAACTCTCGTCATTTTTGTCAGGAAGATGCATATTCGTAATCGTTTAAAAAAACGTATTTGCACATAAATACAAAGTACGGTATCATCAACGTCATCATGGACAACACTAAATTATCGAAATTTCCATTTGATTACTTGTTTAAAAATTTCTGACGCATAAACGGGTTCTTTCGTGCAAATTATAGAACACGACTGCAGTGTTTGAAATTCAAACTGAATTTTGAATGTGCAAATACATCAAATGTGAAGAAAATTGCTTGTAAATTTTGGGGATTTTATCACGTAAATTTGTGGGCGATGAAGCGTGATTATTATGCACAAGGGAAATAAAACAAATCGGCTTGTATTTGCGTTGCGGAAATATGATGATCTTGGGAATGGGAATATTTTCCAGTCACGCCATCACCAGTTTAACTAAAGTAGTTGGCAGTTATATCTGAACGTACGCAATGCGATTTGCGCATATAGCAGTTTAATCAGAGTTTGTTGTTGGGTACGTATTTATTTGCAAGACGCTTATCGGAGGATTAACCGATATTTTATACTTAAAAATGGCAAGGTCATTATCCTCCTGGTTGACATGTCGAAAACTAAAGCAAGTCATGTTCACCTTTCTCCGAGTGTCTCTTACAATCCTGGCCTTACTATTTTCTCCCATTTTGTTTCTCACGTATGGCATTCTTCTCTTTAATCGCCTGGTCGTATCAAAACTTGCCAGGCACTTTGACCCAAAACTGGGGAAAATGGTGTCCTCAATTAGTTCCCTGTTTGCAGCTCATAACGTGTACGGAAACTCTTACACAATCAATGTAGCCCTTCACGTGGTTGGAAAAATTGACCGGCTGCATTTGATCCACGCACTTGAAAACATGATGGAAACCAGTACTACGCCGGAAGGGTACCCTCTTTATCCGGAACTTGCGCAAAAAATTGTTACAAAGTTTGGGTATAAGTTTTGGAAGAGTCTTGACAACTTCCAGGTAGACAATCATGTCGCTTACTTGAACCCGGAAAATCCTGATAAACTTGTGACGCTTAAGGATATTCAGGAGACAATTGCAAGGTTCGGGAAAACTCCAATGGATCCTACACGGTCACCATGGCAGGTGTACATTGTGAAGAATTTTACAAGTCATTTGCATCCTTCTGTGAAGTCTGCTATAATTTGGAGACTTCATCATGCCATGTTTGATGGTCACTCTGTACTCAATGTGTTCAGCAGACTGGCCGATAACGGACCACTCGTTTTGGCAGGTCAGAAATTCATAGATGCCACGAAAGAGCAATACGCAAAGTCTACGTCCCTATTACAAGCCATAATGAAACCAGTAGCAATATTTTTTCGTGGACCATACGAATTAATTGGCCAGTTGATGAGTTACGATGACAACGAGCTGATTCAAACTAATCGCAAGAATTTCAAAGGAATTATGAGATTTCACGAATGTGAGCCAATTCGGCTGGACGATTTGAAGGCAATCAAAAACTTTCATGGAGTTTCCATGAGCTCCCTATTGACAACTTTGGTTGTTCGTGGATTGAAACGGGTTTTGGAGAGCAGAAAGATTAGCACGGAAAAAGTTCACATGACTTTTCCCCTCCCTGTTTTGAATCATCCGGATAAACTGCGAAATTACTTGTAAGCCTTTAATAAATAACACGAAGCCATTTTTAATAACTGACGAAAAATAATTTTACATGACTTTCATTTTTCAGTTCTGGTGGCATCATCTCATTTGACATGGCACACGATGACCGCATCAAGTTACTTCACGATGTGGAGCATAAATACTACCAATTCCGGTTCGCATTTGCCCTAGGGCTCCCGGAAGTCAGTATGCTTCTCCTCCGAATTCTTGGCAGTCTTCCGATATTTCTCACGCCACGAATTGACAATGTGCCTTTAAGTTCAACTTTAATGCATTCCAGTTTTCCTGGACCATTGGACGTTGGTTACTTTTGCGGATTCCCTATTGTTAATGCCACTGTTGGCGGATCGATAAGCAAACCTTATCGTAAGTTTGTAGATAAAGATGTATTCTTATAACAAGAGTAAAATTACTGATTAGATTTTACCAATTTCCTTTTAGCGACCGGGACACTATGCTACAGTTACAATGGGTTTTACAAATTTGCTGTAATGGGTGACGCATGCATCTTCACCACTCAGGATGAAGTTGAAGAATTTGGAAATGCTATTTATCAAGAATTTTTAGAATTTTCACGAAAATTCAAAGAAAGTACTGTATGATAATGAGCAAGTATTTATTACAAAAACAATAAAAAAACTTTAATTTATTCCTCCAAAATTCCTGTAATTTCGCACAATTCATTATATTCTTCCATTAAACAATCAATCATTTCCTGTGCCTTTTGCCATTCTTCTCCCGTGGCTGTTTGCATTAACCTCTTGTCCACGAAAATAGTGATACGAAATTTTCCTTGATAAGTTATGCTGCTAAAACAAAGACCAAGACTTGCAGCTCCAGTTCCATAGGTAAAGCTTACTTCATCCAACTGGGACCCAGGGACTTTGATACATTTCATCGGTCCTGGAAGAGTAGAATATGCTGTGCTGAAAACAGATTTTCTTGCCAAAGATCTCATGATATTCACCGGAAGACAGGATAGCATGTTAATTGATAAGCTCAACATTTTTGGCACAGAGGAGAAACGGAGTTTTTCAAGTTGTCGTTGGATGTCCATAATCCTATCCATACTCTCGACATAATGAAGTGGAAGATTTAATGGAGCAATTAAACTAGAAAGAAAGAAAAAAAGCAGATTTTTATAAATGCAACTTTAAATGATAACATGAATTGTATTTAGTTCGTCTTACAAGTCATTTTCTAGTTTGTTCGTGTGCCCATTTCCGGTTGTGAAAGGTATGCCCAAGCATTGCAGTGATGGAGACGATATTTGGTTTTTCGATAAAAATCTTCTAATACCGCCACACACAACTGCTAGCAATGTTGTTGTAAACGCCACACCCAATCTGTTTTTAATCATCTTGACATTCCTCACCAACAGCAATGGACTTTCTGCAACAAAATATTCCTTGGACTGTTCCGCGGCTGGTAAATGAAGTGAATGATAAGGCTCTTTGTACCTTATCATTCTGTTGAGCATTTGATAGGGTCCATATAAAGCTGTGTGGCAATTCCAAAGAAAATTTCGAGACCAAGAGCCCAATGTTCCGTAGACACCGACTGCTTCTGTAGCATCGTTGCCATCTTCGAATGAAAAGGACAGGTCCAGACAGCACAACATCTTTTGCACAGAAAATCCATCCGCTATTCCGTGATGGATTCTGATAAATATGACAGATTTCTTTTCTGCCGTCTCGTCATCGTCATTTCCTTCATCCTGGATATTATCCAGAAACAAAACTTCCCAAGGACTATTTTCGTTTTGAAAGGGCTGCACCATCAGTTTCTCCCTGATTTCCAAAAGATCCCTTTTCGACGTGGTTACCGGCTTGCCATCCGCACGCACGTATGGCTTCACGTGATTATCCAAGTTGAAGTTGCTATCCCAACGTAGAAACACGTAGCCCATGAACACTTTGTAATGCTGTCGCAACTCTGGAAACTGTAGAGCTTCTTCTGAAGCTCCACTTTCTGTTCTGCTGCATTTTCGGGAAATTATTCCACTGTCAAACTGTTCCCGAAACTGGTCGACGGTCAAGGGGCCGTGGCATTTGAGGCACACGACAATTGAGGACAGCGGTTTGGTAGAGTGGCTGTCATAGTCTCGAAGAAGAGACGCGGAAAGACCGGTGAGCACTCGTGTAATCTGTGGATCCTGTAGTTTCGCAAATAGCGTTACAAAACTGCGGTACAGGTAGAATGGAAATATGACCAGAATGAACAAGACAATGAGAACACATGTAAAAAACGGCAGACAAACCAATACTTTTAATTGCTGAACGGTATCACTCTTGATGATTTGCATAGATGGCGAGGCTGTTTCGTTAGACTTGGATGAAATCATGATGTCGTGTGAACATAAATGGTTACCAGAAAAATCTGTCTAGTCGATAGTATGCGTACGAATGAAAACCATTTTTTTCTACCACAACTGCATATCCGTAATAACTTTACTGATGTTCTGATAACCACATGTGAACCTTAAAACATGAAAATTGCTCATGAAATCCCTACTAAAATTAGCGCTAATGATTGCCACTCTGCGTGTGTGAAGTTTGAAGTTGGTAGTTTCCCGTCCGTGTAAGGTGAAAGGGTAAAACCAAAATTGCTGAAATTTTGACGCTTATCACATTTGCAAATGAGATGTAAATACGGGATGAACACCTAAATGTGTATTAATATTACATTAGTCACTAAACTATGCATAATAAGTGGTTAATAGACAATGCTGTTGCGTGTGTAGATACTCGATAATTTTGCACATTTAAAAATATTCTCAAGCCTATAGCATGTAATATATTCTGTACAACACATTTTGTTCCACCTACCCATTAGAAAATGTATTATACCCTTGGACGCCAATTGGAAACGCCAATGAGGGAAATAACTGACTTGCTCCTGCTGAATTTCACAAGGAGAAGATTCACTCTAATTACGCAGCTCATCAAAATCGTCGTTCACAATACCGGGGATAAAAATGCATATCATTATATCGTATCATCTAAAACGTAACTAGTCAAGACAGCGATAGGAGTACAGGCATACAAGCACAGATTACTCGTGATCACCAAGCATTCAATCACACCACCACAAATGATAAGGAAGTTCTAAGCTTTTTTTTATAATTACAAAAATAATTTTCCCATCATTTCACCATTTTACACTTGTATAAATGTAAAAGCTACATTTATTTCATCAAAAGAGATGAGTTGTTCAGACCGAAACAGAGTACATGTGTAGCTTCTAAATTGTTTTTTGCATAAATTTGGTATTCCATTGTCTTGCGTAATCTGTAGTGCTCCTGATGCTGATGGTTGTTTTTATAATTGGTACGTGTGGTAGGTTGTTTTGTTGGAAGTAGATATTCTTTGGAACCTGAAATTGCATTGGACTGGAACCAGTCATTAGCTATTGTTGGAGATAAGAATAAAGCTAGTCTCTTTCCTCTTTCTCGTCAGATCGACTTTGGGAGTGTGGTTGTCATTCATTATGTTGTATGTTAGCAGTCTACTCTCATTTCAGTACTACTCCAACACACTTGAGTCTGTGCCATCGTCCACAATCTTGACAGTTATTTTCTTGTTCTGCTTCTTGATTTCTTTCGTCATGTGCGACCCTGACAAAAAGAGGAGAAAGGCTTGGCAGGACTTGGAAAAAATTCCTGGACCGAGAGCCTTCCCATTGATTGGAAATGCCCCGCACTTGATGTTTCCGCCCGATGGTATGGATGAAGAAGGCAATTAGAAATGTAAAATTTAAATATCAAAGGCGAGTGAATAAAAAAGGCAATTTTGTGAATACAAAACAGAAATATTTACTTGGATGGAAGGCGTCAATCGGAAATGGGGTGACATGGTCAGATTTTGGCTCTTTGGCAGTCCTAAAGTTTTCGTTAATTCATATGACATTGCCATGGTAAGTTATCATAATCAATTGGTCTCAAACTTCAAAATATGTCATGTAACTTAATGACTTATCGATTCGTGAATATTTTATTACCTTAGCAACTGTTGTCCAGAAAATCCTTTCTTTTAAAGTCCGAAGAGTTTGAACCACTAAATCCGGTTGGAGGCCAGAGTTTGGTTGGAGCAACACGTAAAGCAAAAAATTATAAAAAACTCATTGTTTAATTGAAGCAAAAAGTAAACTGTTGTTTGTGATTCAATAAAATAGCCGAAATACATCCACTTCGTAGAAAAATGCTGGGTCCCGGCTTTAGTCGTCAAGTTGTGGATAATTCAATGGAAATATTTTGTAGACACGCGAGGAAGCTGAGAGATAGTTTAATGGTTTATGCGGATAATGGGAAGGCCTTCAACGTGATGGACGACACAGGCTTATGTGCTTACAAGATTGGCTGCGGTACATTTAATAATTCATTCTAATTCTAACGATCTTTTGATCCTAAACAGTTTGCTCTTAAATATTAAGTTTGCTACTTTCTGTTTAGAAGCGGCATTGGGCCATGCCGTTGTCCAAGATATTTGGGATGTGAACTACAAAGAGCAAATTCAAGCATGGCACACGTAATCAGATTCATTAATTAACAATCTTATAATGGATTTCTCATGATGCCCCAGAAAGGTATCATTATGATCATTTTTTTCTTCCAGGCTTCTCGTCCATATTGTTAATCGTTCCTTCAAGCCTTGGCTGAAGTACGATTTCATCTACAATCGTACTGAAGATGGCAAAGTGGTTCAACAATGTTTTCAGACAATTAACAACTTTACTGAACGAACCATGTTCGTGAGACGTCAACGCTGGGAGTTTCTCAAGGCAAACAAATTTTACGATGAAAACACAACACAAACGACGGAAGTGAAGCCCGAGTGCTTTGCGGACCTTCTGTTGGATTTGGAGGACAAGGAGGAGCTAACAAGGGAGCAAGTTTTGCACGAGTTGAATATATTCATTGTTGCTGTGAGTAGGTGTTCAAAAGCCGCCAAATACTTATGCCATGCCTTTTAATAAACTGCCATTTATTTTAAATTTTAGGGGTATGATACCACTGGCACAACTCTTGCTTGGATTCTCCATCTTCTCGCAACCCATCCAGAAGTCCAAGAGAAATGTTTCCAAGAAATTCTGGAAATCATTCAGGAAAACGACTCAGCTCAACAACAAGAGTCGACGCCTGGTTCATCATCATCCACCCCAAAACCGCCATCGCCACCACCTCCATCCTTTAACACATTCAGTACCATATTTTCTTTGCTTTTCGCCACCTCAGACCTTCCGCTCACCATAAATCAACTGAAACGCATGAAATATCTGGAGTGGGTCGTTAAAGAGGCCCTGCGACTATTCCCAGTTCTGCCATGGCTTCTTAGACGTACTAACGAAGACGTTAAACTGAACGACGGCAGGGTTATCCCCGCTGGGGTGGACGTCCCCATAAACACTTTCATAATTCACAGGGATCCAAAGAATTTCCCCGATCCGGAGCAGTTTATACCTGAAAGGCATTCTTCTGAGGGATCTGGCCCCTCTTGCCTACTGCCATTTGGGGCAGGACCCAGAATTTGCCCTGGGATGGCGTTTGCAACGCAAGAAATGAAAGTGGTGTTGACGCATTTGCTGCTCGCATTCAAGTGGGAATCTGGAAATGAAGAGGAAAACAAGGAGGCTCGGGAAAATGGTGGTGGGAAAAAGAAGTGTTTGTTTCATGGGGTTTTGGTACCGGCCACTGGGATCAGTGTGAAAATTAGCAAAAGACACAATGATCAAACGTTGAGCGAAGAGTGATATTACCTTTTAATGTTGGAATAACTTAGAATTAAATAAATTGAGACCTTTATTTTTTATGATGTTGAAATCACTGGTGTGGTGCCGTTTAACTGTCAATTTTCAGTAGTAACTGGAAACGTAAAAATATCGCATGACCTACCTCTGCATTCATTATCATGCACCATGTACCTAGTCACATTACCATCACGTGTATTGAAATTGCCCGTGTTTTGGAGATTATCGAGTAGGTGTATATTTGATTGGGCAATTTCACTAATTTTCTACTCACGTCATCTCATACTCATATTATGATCCTTGCGTGCATCGTTTCGGTTGAACTTTTTGAAATGGGACATTTCATATCAGGGTCAATCCCATAATATTATTGTTCTCTAACGTAAAGTTTGTTGGAGGGACGAAGAGGAAGAAATAGTGGCAAAGAGCTAAATAGTAGAAGCTTTCAATAATTGAACGTTTGTTAACAAGAAGGATGACAGCAGTTCAAAAGCTAAAAAACATGATAAATGACGCTAGTGCTACAATTCCAATTTTATCTGTCGCGCCATGGTTGGTTCCCATATTGTTCTCTTGGTTCATCTTGGTCATTCTAAGGGAATGTTTTACAATGGCAAAAAGGCGGTATGTGAGCAGAGAAAGGATGCACTTGGAAAGATTTGCGGGACCACGAGCTTATCCGGTGATTGGAACTGTGCAGGAAATGATATTTACAGGTTGAGTTATCATTTATGTAAACTAAACTTTAGAACATTAATGTTCTGGAATATATAGATCAGAAAATTGGAATATTATTCTGGTTGCAGATTTTTACGAATGGAGTGAAAAAATGTGCAAGCGTTGGGGTGATCCCTTAAGACTTTGGAGGTTCGACCATCCCATGGTGTTTATTAGTAGCTACAAGTATGCCATTGTGAGTAAAGTATTTTCCAGAAACTTTTGGCTAGACATTTTAGAAATGTATGTAATTAAACAGTTTTGTGTTCCTTTCCATAGCAACTTTTGTCACAGAGCAATTTCAATGGGAAACTCCAGGACCTTGATATGATACACAGGCACCCAGGTGGTAAAGGCTTAAGCACAACTCCAGGCAGGTGCATCTACACATATATCGACGAAATCTTTTAAAACAAAAGCCACTTGTAAATTAATGATTACATATTGCATCATTTTATAATCGTAGCCGACACCCATCCACAAAGGAGGAAAATGCTGATGCCTGCATTTAGCCGACAAATTGTAGAAGCAAATATTCCAGTGTTTTGCGAGGAGACTATACAGTTCGTTAAAAGGCTGGAAATATACGCTAATAGTGGACGGGCATTTAATGTCGTGGACCATGCAATGCCCTGTTTATTTCGCATGGTGGCCCGTAAGAAGAATTTTAATGAAAATGATAACTTCACGTCATTTTATTTAATGATGCATTTATGGTTTTGACTCAGGAAGTGATTTTGGCGACACATTTATGAATGACCAAGACGAGATTGATAACGAAACCGAGGCTTTTCGCCATATGCATGCCTTGCACACGTACTTATCTACCAATTTGTTACAAACTATTTAAAATGTAAAATTGTCACTCATGTGTTTTATTCGCATTCGTCAGAATTGCAAAAAATATAAGCGCTCGAATTCTCGGCCCATACATCTGGCAAAGGAATGACTTTCTTTACTTTAACTTTACCAAAGAAGGGATAAAGACCAAGGAAGCACGTGACGTCATCAATTCCTTCGCAATGCAGGTCTACTGAAACACCATTGCAATTTACGCTTAATTTACGTTTTAATGGTAAATAATTTAGCATTTCAATTAAATAGGCAATTAAAAAGAGGCGCGACCACTTGAAACAAATTTCTACTTGCGAAAGCGTTAATAAGATTATCAATAAATCTACCGATGTCGATCCAAACATAAACCACAAGTGTTACCTCGATATCCTTCTCAGTTTGGTGGACAGAGGTCGAATGACGGAAGCTGATGTTGTCAGTGAACTAAACAATTTCATGGGTGGGGTAAGATGATTACACAATAAAAGATTAAGTAACCTCTTCACCTATGCCGTTTTTCTAACGTTAGCGTTAATTTTGGTATCTAGGCGTATGACACAACGGCCCTTACAGTTTGCTGGACACTTCTTCTCCTCGCCTTGAATCCCTTGCATCAGAAACGATGTGTCGAAGAACTCAAAGAAATATTCTCAAAGTACCCCACCACAAATGACGACCATCCTCATCTAACAGCAGCCCAAACAAAGCAAATGAGATATCTCGAACTATGTTTAAAAGAATCTCTTCGCCTGTTTCCCCCCGCTCCCATATTTCCACGCAGCACTGTGGACGACATACAGCTTGATGATGGACGTGTTATACCAGGTGGTGTCGACGTGCTCATTTTTGCCAATTTAATTCATCGCGATCCTCAACACTTTCCAGACCCTGACGCCTTTCTACCTGAGAGACATTCAGGTGGGAGTCCACCAGCCTACATGCCATTCTCATTGGGCGTCCGTAACTGTATCGGTCAAACTTATGGGATATACCAAGCCAAAGTAGTATTGGCTTACTTGATCATGGCTTACGAATGGGAGGCGCCGCGTGAAGTGAGGAACGTACAGGATGTCAAGATTGCTTATCAGGGACTGTTGTATCCCGAACAAGGGATCAATTTAAAGATAAGAAAGAGGCGGCACGATGTCACCAAAGTAATTTAGATGATATAGATAAGATTTCGTAATTTTCAAAAATTGTCCAAAAATACAATAAAACTTCAGTTTCAAAAAAAAATCTCGACCTCGCAATTTTCTTGATTTTCTCATCAATTTGTGAACCATCTCATTATCCTTTCAACAAAACGATAACATGTACAACAACATTCGAACGGCCGTTTGTGGTGGCGACTACAGGCTGAGCCCAGAGCACAAACAGCAAATTCGCCGCAATGAGCAGGCCCGGCATGAAATCTACGAACCGCCAAAAATCTTTCGTCTAATTCGCGTAGGTCAACCCCGACTTTTGGAACAGGGAGACGTGGTGCTCGGGAAAGTGAAGGTGGTAACCACCAAAAAGATTGCGTGCCAAGTGATTTTCGTCGAGTTTCGAGGTCTGGTAAAAGTAGACTTTTACGTCCCTTCCACGACCATGATTGACGAAATCCAAAACTTTAAAAAGGACTGGGAGTTTTTCAATCACAAGATTCCCGTGTTCATGCATGAGCACCGTGGTATGAACTTTTTGGAGCCGGGCATCTACGAATTTTACTTCAAAGCCAGAGTGCCCATCGGTGGTCCTTGCACATTTTTAACGGACATTGCCAGTGTGACGTACAGATTTGATGCCGTGTTTGTAAGGAATGACGTGACATCGGATATCTACTCTGAGAATCACTTGACTTATCACGTGCACGGCTACAAGGACTTGAATCCCTATGCAGGAGCCCGGATTGGATTTTGGCAGGAGAAAATTACAAAGGTCGGTGGGATCTTTGGGTTTTGCGAAGGGTTTGTCAAGATAAAGGTGAAAACGGACAAAAGGGCTTACGTGCCTGGGGAGAAGATTTATATTGTGGGGGAAGTTGAAAACAAGACTTGGCGAAAGTGCGCCTTCCACTACGAACTCAAGCAGAAAATCATTATGTGGGGTGACCACTATTTCTGGCGAAGTGACCATTGGGGAAGTAGGCATCTTGATGATAGCATCACAATGGAGAAGGGTAAATCCAGGGAGATTCGGAGGGGTCACAAGATTACGCTCGAGGAAACCATTAAAATTCCCAAGGGTATTGAGCCCAGCTATTTAGGAATGTCTGCAAAGGATTACATTAATGACCTGATCAACTTGGAGTATGAGCTTCAGTTTGAGTTGGACATTCCAGTGTCTCCCAACTTAAAACTGACTGTTCCCATCATCATTGGAACAGAGCCCTTTATCTTTCTTCCGGATCCACCCATTCCTGTTCATTCAGAGGAAAGCTTGGTTGGAGTACCGGCATCAAAGCCAAAGAAAAAATCCACGCAAAAGGACTCGTGTATTCACTTGGAAATCCTAGACCTTGGCAAGACACCTCCATTTGTCATACCAAGATTCCATCCGCTGAACAAAAACTTTCAGAAAAAATTTCCCGAGCGGTATGGATTTGTGGACAAGGATGGTGTTCAGCAAGGTGGCTTTGGGAAACCTCAAGACGCTCATCACAGGACGGGTTCCATAGGAAAATTACGACGGGATAAGGAAGGGGGACTGCACAAGGAAAAGTGTCAATGTACCAAAAAAGAGCACAAGAAAAAGCGACACAGGTCAACATGCACAAAGACTTGGCGTCATAGGACCACCGCTGGAGGCAGGGTGCAAGTGGACTATGGGCATGGACTGCCGTTGGAGGAGTGCACATACGAAAACTGGCTCGCGGCCATAGTCGACGACTACGATGACGACGACGGGAGAGGGGCAAGGGACAACAATATGCTACTAAATGTTATGCAGCAGTACGGGCTAATTTCTTAGAAAATAATTGTTAATCAATGTAAAAGTTAATTATCTTTTCAATTTAATATAACGCGCTTTGTTCGAAAATAAAAAACACGACCGTTTGTGAGAGAAAAAATAAGTAAAAAAGACATGTCACCATCCATAATCGTAAAATCCATCATCCCAACCTCCACCCCATCCGCCGCCCCAACCGCCACCCCAGCCATATCCATAATCCCAAGGATCATGATAGTAGCCACCTCCGAGCATGGAGCCAGCAGCAAATCCTAAAAGCGCCGCGTCCGTTGCCCCTCCATAATAACCGCCGTACCCGTATCCATATGAAGGATAGTAGCCATAAGCAGGAACTACCGCTGGCTGTTGAACAACAACCGTTTGAGGTGCCTGCATTCCTCTAGTTGTGTTGTATCCTATTCTTCCCGTGCTAGCGACGTAGCGACGATTAGTTGCGTCCGTGTCAGAAGAGCCATCAGTGCTTACAAGACATACCAAGAAGAGGGCCGCGGCAAGACGAATCGCATGATATATTAGAGCACCAACGATAGAGTTTTTAAAGACATTTCCAAGGATGCTGGAAAGAGCTATTTGAACCACGAAAAGGATGCAGGCAATTGAAACCCACGCCCAGAGAATGCCTTTTTTGTTCTGCAATAAGAAGTTGCAAGCGTTTTCAAACAAATTGCTGGAGAGTTTAGGGGTTTTAATGCAAAAGTGAACCATTATATCAGCTTACCTTCTTTACAGCAACAACCGGTAATGCGCCAGTCAAAGCTGCCACGAAAAGTACAACCGTTGTAATAACTGAAAAATGCCAACAATGTTTTAAACAATTTGCCAATTAAACATATTTTTGCGGGTACAATATATGTAATTGTAATGTGGATGAAATATCTTGAACCAACCTAAATACAATTTACCATCCTTTTCGCCTTTTTTCGTCTCATTGTCAGTATTGTACGCTTCGACGGTCTTATAAGCGTAAAATATACCCACAATCATTGAGATAACTACGTCTACTGCACCCACCCACGTAACGTAATCAGGGACATTTTTATTAGCTTTGTTGTCCTGTTGTACCACCACAACAGGTCTTTCCTGGCGTTTACCATCCTCTTCTTTGGTACTGGATTTTCTTCGTCCTTCCAAAGGAATTGGTTTCCCATCCTCCCCAAATCTCAGCGGTATTGGTTTCCCTTGATCATCCAAAACAGGTTTTCCATCTGGATTCACGTAAATTGGAAGGGGCCTGCCGGCAGCATCTCGTGGTCTTGGTATTTCTTTTCCATCTGGTCCGATTATTGGCGGAGGGGGCAAAAGTTTTCGTTCACCCCCATCATCCTTACCATCGTTGGGATCATTAGACTTATCCTCTGAACTGCGATGATGTCGTTTTTCAGGTTTCTTGGGTGGTTGGGAGTCGGATGTTCCTTCCGTCGTCGTTCCATCGGCCTCAGGGGAAGGCATTTCGTTCATTCATTTTTATATAATAATATTATTTTATTATTTTTCGCCTTCTCCAATTTTGATAATATACAAAATAACTTTTTTCAAAAATGACTACTCAAAAATATTTAATTACTAAACTCTTCTGGTCACATTGGAAATGACTCGAGATACTTTTATTTTAAACACGAAAAACACAATCTTTTTATAACTTCACTTGCGTCACCACCAATCATCATAGTAATGGTGATGGTGGTGTGGATAACCCCAATAACTCCCCCCGTACATGCCCCAACCCGCACCGTATCCATATCCTAGACCCCCATATCCATATCCGTAACTGGGATAACCCCATCCGCCATAAGCCGGCATCATTGCAGTTGTTGTCGGATAGACGTAGGTTGCCGCCATAGGCTGTTGCTGCACCACTTGTACTCTTGGAACAGAGGAAGCTGATTGAGCTTGCACTCCAGGGACTGAGGAAACTGGTTGGCCTTGGCCCGGATAATATTGATTACCAAGTCCAGCACCCGGAATCATACCTCCACCGTATGGATTATAGTATTGTTGACCCATGGCACTGCCATCGTCACCGGAACAAGTAATGATAAGGACACAAACGACGAGGAGCACCCGGATCCCAAAGTATGCGCCCGTTAAAACTGTGCTCGTTTCGTACTCGGTGGAGTAGAAAATGAAAGCTTGTCCTAAGAAGAACACGACACAAATGGCACCCCAAATGGAGAGAAACCCTGGTCGATCCTAGACAAGGTAATTTTAATTGAATGAAGAAATTTGGAATTAACAATAAACAATTAAATTGTTGCAAGCTTACCTTTTTCACAGCAAACATTGGCAAACCAGCAAATATTGTTCCCAAAAGCAATAAAATGGCGGTCGCCACTAAAAGAAAAAAAGATATAAGCAAAAATGATCTACTGACTGATTACAAATAATGTGCATTACGAAGAGTGGATAATTCATTACCTAAATACCAGAAGGGGTGAGAATTTTTCGTATCAGAGTCATCTTGCTCGATGAACATTTGCGCATTTCTATACGGCACATTTCTTTCTCGAGAGTCCATTTCTTCGTGTGCCTTTTTGATTTCTTCTTTCCTCTCATTGTTAAGTTCCACTATAACATATATCAAGTATGCAAGGAGCACTATGCAAACAATCTGTGGATAGGGATTCGAAACACTGAAAAATTATGCAACTCAAAAATGATAACAAAGTTTATAAAAATTGGCGTACCAAATCTACAGCGCCTATCCAAAAAACGAATGCGGGAAGTTTTTTGGGCGCCTTGGGAGGCGGCCCACCCTCTCCGTTGCCCACAGGAACGCCTTCAGATCCCGGAACTTGCAACGGAATTGGTCTTCCTTCCTTGTCGAATTTTAGGGCAATTGGTCTACCCTTGTCATCAAAAACTGGCTTCCCGTCGTCTGTTACGTAAATGGGCAGAGGATTCCCTTGGGCATCTCGAGGTCGGGGAATTTCCCGTCCATCAGGGCCAATTATCGGCGGCGGTGGTATAGGTCGACCGTCTTTGTCCACAGGACCCTTAAACGACTTATCTTTACTTTCTTTGCCACCTTTTGCTGGTGGAGGGGCCTTTGATGAAACTGGCGGAATCTTTGGTGAAGGTTTCGCCTCCGGAGGAGAGTCAGAATCATCTTGATCGACATCCGGGTCATCGTCCGGGTCAGACATTTTTTACAGGAAAAAATATATTAAAGAGATGAAATGAAACTTGAATAGACAAACCATTATTGACTATTTCAAATTTCCAAGAATTCGAAAGTCATTTTGACTTATTCTTTCTCCTTACAAATATCTTCGGTTGTTTATGTTTGACTTAAGACTTTGAATTTGTTGCATAGGTAGTTTTGTATGAGTAAAATCAATGCAGATATGGATGGATTTGAATTCATTTCCAACTTGAAAATTTATTACTATTATTTTAAAGGCATACTTGTCACCACCACCCATCTAAACCACCACTATATCCCCACCCCCAATCATAATACGGACAATAGCCATGATGGCATCCTCCACCCCAGCCATACCCAGCTCCAAATCCATATCCCCCCATCATCGGATAACCATAGCCATATCCGCCCATCATTGGATAACCGTACCCATAGGACATAATTGGCTGTTGTACGACCACTGGCTGTTGAACAACCATTTGGGGCTGCTGTTGAACAATTATAGTGCTTTGTGTCCGTGGGATCTGCTGTTGCTGTTGTTGTTGTTGCTGCTGATTATAATGATAATAGCCTGTTTCCCCTTTAGGGTATGGGGCTAATGCTGGATTATACTGCTGTTGATTATATTGAGCTAGCTGACCCTGACCAGGTTGGTTTTCGTTGCTGGCAAAAATGCAGGACGTGCAGACAGAGTATACTAGCCGGATACCACAAAAGGCAGTGGAAATAATGCCACCCTCCGTTACCGCTGGAGCCGAAAGTAGTAGACCAAGTTCGATAACTAAGCAGGTGGTAGCAGTCCCGAGCCAAATCCACAAAAAATTAAATGTATTCTGTGACAAGAAATCAAGACGCTAATTACATTGAATCTACTGATGATTTTATCGTAGTTTTAGGGCAAATTTGCTAAACCTTTTTTGATGCAATCATAGGCAATGCACCACAAGCTGCACCGGCGATGGATATTACAACTGAACCGGCCAAAAAGTTCCAGATCGGATTACCAGCTTCATGCGCCATCGCCATAAAATAAATGGTCACTGCTGCAACTATTAGGGAGGCTACCTGTTAATTAATGAAAGTTCATAGTCTTACTTCACCCCATTTATTCCATACATGAATTTAACATGACATGATTTGTTTTACTTAATTGTCAATCACAATTTACAATATCAACTATGCCAGCGTAGAAAACACAGTCGGAAATTTTATCTGCTTTCTGGCCCGCGTTTTGTCCATTAACACTAACCCCAGGAGGATTGGGCAAATCTTGAGGCAAGTCATCGGGATATTCCATTTCCAAAGGAATTGGCTTGCCCTCTTTGTTAAACCGCAGCGCAATCGGATTCCCTTCCTTGTCCAAAACAGGTTTGCCTTCAGGTGATACATAAATTGGAAGTGGTCGACCGTTGGCGTCCTTTGGTCGTGGCAACTCTTTTCCATTTGGGCCAATAATCGGAGGTGGACCAAGAGGCTTCCCATCTTTGTCTAAGGGAGGGCCCTTGAGAGGTTGTCCGTCTGGTCCTAGTTTGGGAAGGAGGCTTTTCCCATCTGGCCCAAGGCCTAGCGGAATTGCTTCCGTAGGTGGGGGAGGAGGAGGAGGGGGCTGTAGTGTCGGATGATCGTTTGAATCTCGTGGAGATTGCTTTGTGGGTGGCAATCCCCCTGGTGAAATGGGAGGATTTGCTGTTATGCTAGGTTTGTCCTTGTCTGACATTTTGGGTTGATAGAAGTAAGCGAAAAAATTTCAGCTGCATGTTTTGTATGAGTTGTTACCATTTTTAATGACTTTTCGGTAAATTTTCCTCCATTAACAATAGATTCTTAAAGTTTCCGTGTAATGGCAGATGCTATAAATGTTCGTTACATTGACGATTCATGCGAAATTGTGCGAAACTATTTCATGAATATTTAAATCAAACATATTTTTTATTAAAATTCTTACAAAATGCATAAGAACTTTAAAAATTAGTTGTTATTTGTGCCGCCGTGTAAATGCATACTTCTGATGAATTTGCAAAGATGGTCGACAGATTCGGTTTGATATGGGGTTAAATGAATTAAGCATATTCAACGACTACCCTGTGTACTCCCTTTTCAAGGAGGATTTCACGAACACCGTCTTCAAAGATAACCTCGAACACCGTCTTCAAAGATAACCTCGAACACCGTTTTCAAAGATAACCTCGTTAACAGGCAGAATGACTTCCCTGACCACTTGGGCGTTCTGGACTCGAACTGGGTGGTACATTCCGTTTCCATACGTCAACAGATCAGAGTTGCTCTGGATGGCCAATTTAGCTTCGCTGACTGTTTACATAGAAGTAAACGAAAACATTGTTCAAATCTTTATATCTATTCATATGCTTAAAATGACAAAAATGGTATTTAAAACAGTTTTAACGGGCTGGGCCATGGCGGACGCGACGAGGGCAATGAAAACCTAACATTTTAAAATTAAACAAATAATGTGTTTTTGGTCATTCTTAGAGATTGATAAATTAATTCAGTGAAAATCTTACCAAACACAAAACAGCCTTCATGTTGTTAAACTTCTTTCTGGGGGAAAGTGAGAATCTGTTAAAAAAATTACTGAAATCGTGGAAAACTGTTATTTTGTTAGGTTCTCAAGAAGTAATTGAAGTAGATTGTGATGACTGGATGCATTTTTGGTGCATTCCACAGTTTAAATACTCTCGCCTACCTGACCTTTTAAACATTGTTGTTCGTACCCGGTAACACAGCATGTATATAAATATCTCATTATTACACAGAACCTTGACAAACATTTTGTTGGGTTTTCCTCAGTTTTTCTGGATATTGGCTATTAGCGCAGGTGTTAGCTACTGTTACTGAGTACTGGCTAACCCATGTTAATATTGGTCTATTTACCAGTAGAAAATGATTGTGATGGGATACTAGATGATAATGATGATAATTGCCTTTTTTCGTGCGGAGTGAAATTCAGCATTTTAGATGCATAAATGAAAGTAGTGGAAGGGGATGTTTGCTCCGATTGTGCTTTGCCTTAAAAAAGTCTGTAAAAAGTATTATAATGAATGGTATGTTGTTTCCAGTCAGCACTCGATGAATCCGCAAAGATTTAGATCGTGTAATTACTAATTAATTACAAAAGGGTTTCAGGTACTTGTAACAAGCATCTCATTATGTATTTTTCGCCACCGCAGAATACTTTTCTGTTGATACTAATTATGTATTTCTTTACTATTACTCTTTTATTTTATGCATTTTAATTGTTACTTCTTTATGTGATTATTCATTATTGAGATTTAGGATACTGCGTCCAGTTCTTAGAAATGCATTCAGTCAGCTATTTTTGTGACAGCCTCTTCATTCTCAACGGACTCTTCCAATATTTCCGAATCATCATCATTAACCGTTTCCTTCGCCTTTTGCCTGGTCTGCGAATTTAGCCTATTAAATTCTACTGCCATCTTTGACCGGCATACTTCTATCGTCTTCTCTATCGTCGACGAGACAATTGCGCTTCCCTAATTGACCATTATGAAAATTCCAGTCATGATATTTAAGAACAGTATGCATCTCTTGCCTTTGACAACCCGGCTAATGACTAAAATTTTACCTCTGAAATGTAATACTGGATTGCATCCCAAATCTGGACACAAATTCGTTTGAAGCTCGACGTACTGTCGATGAAAAGCTGCGGAATCTTGAAAACGAGCCAAGTTCCAGTCGTGTTCTGACAATGAAGCGTTTTTACAAAGAACGGGGACGCATTTCCGGTATCCGAGTCCAATTCCTGCTCAATGCTGGTCTCGGTTCGGCAATCACACTCTTTCGAGTTGCATCCATCTGGACCTTCATAACCTATATGTTTAATTTAATAGTTTTAAATATTATGCAAAAAATCATCATTTACAATTTACATGTTTCATGCAGTTCATGCATAAGTCACTTGATTCATATGAAAGTATTTAGGAATGGCATTCTTTGTTGCTTTTCTAATTTGCATACGATATTTAGTTCGCGTTGGTGTTGTTGGTGGCGGTGGAGAAGTTGAATCAGTCGAATCCGCCAAAACAAACAGGATGATTGAGAAGAGAATGGAGGAGAAGCCAAGACAGCAAGTGAGTCGTTTCATAATCGTCGCGTTTTGGACAAGTGCTCACGCCGTGTCGTTGCGTTGGTTGGGTTTGGATTTGTTTTGTTTTGGCAAAAACGCAAACTTTCGTTGGTTCTTGTCTTTTTATCGTGCCACTGGCGTAACTTTAGAAAAGCACCACCAGAAACAACTCCTGTAGTTATCTTGGTTTTATCGGACTGATAAGAAGACGGAGCGACGGAGCTTACTACTAAAACTTAACTTACTTGTTTAAGTGTGGAAAGCAAAAAATTGGATATTTGTTGGTTTTTGGATATTCTCAAGTTGAGGTGAGTTTTCTTGAGCGAGATAAAGATGCTTTAATTTAATAATTGCTAAATGTTTCGTTGGTATTGTTTTGGTGATTTTTAATTATTGGTTGTGGCTGTTGACTGACCAATAAACTGAACGTTGCATTTTAACTAAATGTGTGTTTTAAATTTTTCAGTTGTCTGTTCGTCGTGTTGGGAGAAGATCTGTGGAAGGAGGAAGGAAGGGCTTTTTGAAGAGGTTTCCAAAATGGTGAGATGTGATTCAATTGTCCCAATAACTACCTCCTTTATAATGTCATAACAACCGGGAAATAACAATATTGCAATTACTCATTTTGTAATTTTGTCATTGATTTTGTAAAAGGTTGCCATTGGCAGTTGTATGAGGTTGGCTGGGGACGAAACTATGTTGGCACCTTACGCTTATCCGAAGTTGCATTTGGAGAAGAGGGGAGTTGGGAGCAGAGACTGGGAACTGGATGAAAGCAAAGTGCGTAATGACGTCGGTAGCAGGACAGTGTCTCCAAGCGATACCGATGAAGGAGCCTCCGAGAAAAAGAAAACGATCCAAGGGTCTGGTAATGCCAATGAAGGAGATTTAGGTGAAGGTTCTGACGACGATGAAACTCTGGACGATGATGCGGACCTCACCGGATCTGGAAATTCCGACGGAGGTGGTGGTGACTATGGCGACGGTGGTGACGATGACGACGACGAAAGCGATGATGATATCGAGTTTCTCGGAGAGGAAGAGGAAGAAGAAGATGATTATACGAGTGGTGAGTCTGAAGAGCTTGACGAAGAGGAAGACGATGATGTGGTTGAAATTTATCCAAATTCGGAAGAAAGTGACAAGAAACCGTCTCAAGGCGACACGGCTAGCGATAAGGGGGATGCTGATGCAGGTGTTGAAGTCAACTTGACCAGCGAGAAATCTGTCTCGCTGGATGCCACTTGTTCGGGAAAAAAGAAATTGGAGGAATCTGAAGAGGAGTCATTGCCAAATGCAAAGAAGCAGAAAGTAGAAAATTAAGGGAACGTATTTAAGTTGTATTGATAACAACGACAACAAACCATTTTTATTTATGGCTATACAGATTAAATAAGTATCATATCTTCAATAAGAATTCTCCCTACTCCTTTCACTTGCTGTTTTTAATGAAATTGTAATCTTCTTTAAATTGTAACGATTGATTCTGATATACAATTTATAATAATATTTAATTGCTTGCTTCGTGTACAGTTTTAGTATGTTAATTAATTTTCAGGGCATACAAGGTTTACGAAGGTTTTTTATGAGAAAGACAACATAAATTAACGTGTTGTTAAAATTTTATTCATAAAAATATTTAGCTATTGACAAATCATTTTGTGTAGTAATCTTGTTAATGGAACATACAGTACCAAATTAATTTGTTGTTGGATTTGCTGTGATTTCTTGTATTTTTATGATTTCTTTGGTTTAAGATTTTTACACTTGTTGCGTTTCTTTTCAATAAACAAAAAGCAGAAAAATTAGAAAATCCTTTTTTACTGTTATCATTTGATTTTTCATGCAAATATATACGTTATGTACCTATTATACAGCAATTTAATTGCATTCATATATTTTTATAGTATATTTTAGTATACTGGGGAGGATATTTGTGCTAAAGTTACTTTCATATTAAACATTACATAACAAACGTCGCTGTTAGGTTAGTTTCGTTGTGTTGACAGATTTTGTTAGGTATCATATATAATCATCAGTTTTTGTAATGAATACTTTATGTAGCATTTTTTAAATCTTTATAAATAAACCGTAAATTAAATAATATAGTATTATTAATAATACACATGCGCTCCACACGCAAAACGCGCTTCACTCATCATTCTCCTCAATCAGACTTTCTCAGGTCTTCATTTACGATTCAGTAAAGAAAAGAGTAACAATTTGTTATTATCTTTAACACAGTATCTAATTACATATCTTCCGTTTTTGTATAAGTTACTGACTTTCCAGTAGTACTACCTGTTTATGTCTACATGCAACATTATTTTTTTAACTTCAGGTAATTTTTCCTACATAATATATGTACACAATGTTAGATAATAATATATAACAAGGTTGTTGCTTTTGTAACATTGAACATGTTATTAAATGTCTACATGCTAATATATATTTTACACAATATTCACATGATTTAACATTTTTGGGGAGCGCTGTGTACGAGAAATGAGTAAATTAACTGATGACGATGATGATTCATGACTGAAATTAATTAGACTACTACTTTAAAAGTAAGTTGGCAAACCATGAAACCCTCATCCATCGTTTATTGTACAGTCAACTGTTTTTTTTGTCCTTCAGACTCTGCACTCCTGGTGTTTAAAGTTAGTATAGTTATGAGATGTGCTCACCGCTACATTACATTAGTAATTGCACCAGTTAGTTTTTTTTAAAAAGGATACCGAACCAAGCATACTACAACAGTCCACTGATTTATACTGCAATACTAGTACACACAATTATGTTATATTAACACTCAGTTCAAGTTTAATTGGCCTAAACGTTTCAGTTACATAAGTAGTAGTTTACTTTTGACTGTTTTGCTTGTTTTTATTATATAGCTAACTACGTAGGTATATTATGAGAATATTACAAATATCTATTTTTAGCACTCATCATCATCATCCGCATTATAAATTATTCGAGCATTCTGTTTCTTTACACATAATATTATGACGTAGAGGTATCCTCGTTGTATCAATGAATATAAATTAGCATGTTAATTTATCAGTTATAAATAATAATAATTATTATTATGTTATCATTTATAATTTACACAGGACATATTTTGATTCATTTTTTAGGCTGACAATAACCCTTGAAAGCCATTTGTACTTAAAGTTAGCTGTTGATGCATTCTGTCCCCTTCCTTTTGTCGGACCAACATTTGCTTCGCCACTTCTCGAACATGAGCGTCAGTATCCGTTTGCGCTAGGTACGCAACAGCATCCAGTGTCTCCGTTTCCAAGTCCAGCATGGTAAGAAGAATGACTGAGGAATGCCTATCCACGGGTGCGTCAGACTCCAGCATCTCAACGCAATTTTGGATTATCTTGAATGGGAGAAATAAAAAAATGAGGGATATAAAACAATGCATTTGGGTGCAATGTTGCGTATTATGGTACTGGAGTTTATAGATTGAGCATTGAATTGAAGTAGGAAATTGGCAATTTTTGTGTACCGATCTTCTCCTCGTGCAAGCAATATCCTCAAAATACTGCCCCACCGACTCCCTAATATCAAAGTCATCGTTCACCAGGAGTCGAACCAAGTGTACAAAAACAGACTTTGGGGGTACACTCCCGTTGCTCGTCAGGTCTTTCAGCGTCTCTTCCAGATTCTCGACTGTGCTTAACCTCTGGATTGTAAGTTCTACAGGGAAATCAAACAAGAATAAAAAAGCGTTATTTTCGCTTATATCTCCTTTTCATGCTGCTGTTTTACGTAACATGCTATTTTTTCTGCTCTGATTCACATTACCCCCACCACCACCCACCCACTCACTCATACACCCAATCTATCCTATTTTTATACTAAGTTACGTTGCTGCACGATATAAAATTCACATTCAAATGGAAATGGTAGGGCATAGAACGAACCTTCCTCTGCAACATCATCGACCAGCCTTTTAAAGGATGTTTCGTATGGACGGAGGAACAAGATGAATTGAAACACGGTCACAATGGAATTTCTCCTGAAACGCGACTCATCCATGATTTGCATCACAAGGGACTTGGCCAGACTATGCGAGTCCTCGTGATGATCATTCTTTCTGATCTCCTTCTCCAGCGCATATGCTGCCTGGTCTGCGGTAGTGCAGAGGCTCGTTTTATTCTGCGTTATATCCCTCCACAATTTCTGGAAAAGCACACACGTGAAATAAAACAATAAGATATAGAGAGATTGGATTCACATTATTATTGGAAAAAATCGTACGTAAAAAGTTTACTTGAACCGCTTCCCCTCAGCTTTTTTATCACTTTAGTATCGGCACGCGATCTAATTTTGATAAAATATGAATGTAAATTGATGTGCGTCTTCTGTGTGGCACGTCTTACCTGAATGAAAGGTAAGCCTTCCAGTTCATAAATGTACTCATCCATTTTGTTTATCCTATTTAGGATATTGCCCAGGATGATGCCTTGCTGCTGGAGCTTATTGATGGCATCTCGCTCTCTCCACTTGAGTGGGCCGAATGCACCAAGATTCTAGGCACACACAAACAAAAAAAGTTATGGACAATCTCTTAACATTTTTCTTTCATCCCCCCACTCCCCAAAAACGCAAACTAAACGCACTCCGTTGAGCGAGTGTGGGAGATAGCAAGAGACGCAGAGTGAATAAATGTTTTGTAATATTCTTTCCATGAATATTTCATTTTATCGGAAATTTATACGACCAGCATCCGATGGAATTTGGAACAGTTAAATAAATAAGCAGTATACTACTTACATTGACAAGTTTCAAGCAAATCTGTATGTGGGTGTACAGAGCCAAATCCAGATTTTCATTTCCTGTCACGAAGCAAATGTCAGGAGATGGACTCCGGGAGTTGAGCGAGGATATTCCAGAGTCGGTCGTGGTTTTCGTGTCGTATTCCGCAGCATTCTAAAAATAATTCGAGTTTTTTTTATGGAAGCAGATAAAATATAAATGAGCTCATACAAAAACGTGACACTACTGTTTACACCCGTCATTGCCCACTTGAAATCAGGTAAATCATTAATAGATTAATTAAATCCGCTCAACTGATTTGATAGCTGTACTCACAATGCCAATGGAATGGCGATGATGTGGGATTCTTTGAACAGGAGGTGGTGAGTAGGTCACATCACAGGTATCGAGGAAATCAAAGCATTCAAGAGCCGACTCAATGTTCAAGCTGCTTGTTGACTTATACTTATCAGGTTTACAGCCCCCGGCATATTCCTTTTATATTCCAAAAAAGTCAGACCAAGGCACGTAGACAAGAAGATCACAAAAGAGCCCCGACATATTTTTTCACGTTGCCCCAAAACAGTAACAAGATCATTTCCCATTTACAGTGATTTAACGATGCAGATGAGAAGACAAACGGAGACGATAAGTTTTCAAGATGACGACGAATATACAAAACAAAAGACAATAAAACAAAAAACAATCAACATTAATAACAATTATCTCGCCAATTTGGCAGATGACACACATGATAAGATTGTTCACGATGAAAGTGTTTAGATTAGGACACAAGGACAAGGAAAACAGAAAATTGTAAGTACAAAGAAGCAAAAATATAATCAGCGATATTGGCAACAGGAGGGAAATGGAGAAAATTAGAGGACAAAAATAGTGGCAAAAAGCTGCAAACAAAGACATATTTCAAGAGACATGCATGTAATTTGGGTCAATGCAATCCATGTGCAAATCCCCAATGTGTGATGTGGGATAACGATAAAAAGGACACGACGAGGAATAATTACGGTAGGGATGGCTTTTGACTTTTAGCTGTGTGCCGAAAATGGGGAAAAGTTGTACTATAAATTTATTAATAATTTTCTTATTACCTGGAGTGCCATTCTCTTCAGGGCAGCCACATTAACCTCACATGCCTCCAATTCTGGGTACTGCCCTTGAATTTCATCATTGAGAATCCCGGCTAATTTGTGAATGCTCTCTTTGAGATTCTCAATTTCCGGATCAAGTTCGCTGCGAAGTTTGGCCCATTTTGTGATGTGGCTGGTGGCAGCTGTGATGCTGCTATTATTACTGGTCGAATTACCGCTACTACTACTCGTGCTTGTCGTGCTGCTACTGTACTCATGTTTCCGAAGGGAGGGGCTAATCATTCGACGTTTCCTTGAGGGGGAGTTCATCTCCTCGTAAAACTGGGCTAGTGGACTATAGAGAGAACAGAGAGTAAGACGAAGAAGAAGAGTGATTGCATGTTTTAATAACAAACCTCTCACATTCATCTTCTGAGAAATGACATGACATGATCATCTTTAAAAGAGAGAAGGAAGAGATGAAAATAAATGATTGGTATGGTGGCGGTGGGATATGCGTGCCTGGGAGAAAGTTGACTAAGGGAAAAGTAAATATAAGTAGCTGGATTGGGTATATAGCTGGAAGGGGATAACAAATGAAAAGTCTTTTGGCATTCTAATAATATACGGACCACAAGTGTGGTCTCTGGTAACATCACATCCTGTTGGCTGTCACATGAAATGAAATATGATGGCTTTTAAAAATACCCTTTTTTCCTCGAGGGCACTGTGAAAGCCCCTTTTTCATGCCTTTCTAAGCCCAACTGTTCAAAATGTTTTCACATTTTTTCTCCGATTCCACATTATTATATTCATCTCTTCCTCTCTCATTTTATTATTAATATTATTCCTTTCACTCTCTCTGACTTGTGTGGTGACTTACTCCCATTGCACGATAATGTTCAATTTGAGACTTCCACTGGGATTCAAATTGACCGTCATGAGCTGTGAGTGAGCAGCAAAGAGTTCGCCAATTTCACAAAACTTATTTCCCAACAGGATCTGCTTCCCGAGAGTTTTTACTTCCGCCGCTTTTATGTACATATCTTCGCCCAGGAGTGCGGTCAGCTTGGCCTCTGGAAAATCCCAATTTTGCGAGCCATCCTTCCCTGTCTTGGCACGAGTTTTCCACTTTTGGCTTCCGTGCTTTATCGTTATTTCGTACGTATCACCGGGACAAAGTCGCGCGAATCCTTGGATTCCTGAATCCGATTGAGAAACATAAAAGGGGACACACAACAAAATTACATACAGAAAAAATTGATAAACACAATTATCATTACTACAGGATAAAACAACGTATGTGTGTTTGTGCACGGTCGTCCGTAAACAACATTTCGCCCTCTTTCATCTTTTCCCAGAGGGAATCTCTACACATTGCACTTCAAAGGACTCACTGACTCCACAAAAGCAATGTACACATTGCAGAGAGGAGATAGATGAAGTCTTTTTACGTGCCCTCTCGCTCACAACTCATTTTACCGTGTATGTCTTTATGCCTTTAGCACTCCAGTCATGTTTCCTCTCTTCCCCACAATCAGCTTGACAAAGCTTCTTAATCAATTTGTCTCTGTTTTTGTGTACCGAAATGTGGTACATATGCCAATGTACATAATACGACTAGCTATATAAATATTATAAATAGAAAAGCTTTCACTTTTACTACCAACCTTTCATCGTCAAATGGAAGCCTCCTAGAAACTCTTGCACTTGAGCTTCCAAAGTACCCAAAATCTCTGTGCACTCCTTAAATCCAGCCTTGACATTGGCTAACGCGATATCCTTTTCCTTTCCGTTGCTCAACGTGTATGCCAATGCCATGCTACGGACACCTTCGCGAAGCTTTTGCTGGAGCTCATATTGCTCCTGCAAGTTCTCCAGGCGACTTTGCTGATATTCCAACGTCTTCAGTTGCAAATGGAGGGTTTTTGAGTGCTGTGTGGGTAGCAGAAAAAATATTGCGTCACATAATGCATATTACGCCAGGAAAATGATGATTGATGATAGCTATAAAATTACATCACATGAAAATTTTACTATCCAATCCAGCAAAAATAAACAACATATAGACATGCTGCTGCCACATAACATAACGTCAATCTCTACACAATACGTATAGGTATATAATATAATTTGCGACCTCGTTAAATTAAAGTGCAACGTAATATCCAGGAAAATGATATTTCCAGCCATTTGCTCATACAAAGTTAATTGGGATTTTAAAGCAAAACTGAAATGTCTTGTGCTTTCCATACTGCAACATACAACGTGAATGAAAAATCAAGGAAATTACGAGACGTTCTCCTAAATTGATTGCGTTTGTACTGCTACTTGATATTTTTTGGTGCTCGTTAGAGTTGGTAGCATGAAGGTTTTGTTTTTGCAATAAAAAAGTAGCAAGGCTTGTGGTGCAGTGCAGTGAAAGCAGCAGTAAAGTTTCGTCTTTCATTTGTAGGGACTCAAGTCATGAGGCATCATTCCAACGAACACGTGCAACAAAAGAAAGGAGAAGCCCAATAAAAAGCCACAGGCAAGGTTACAAAAATAGCATCCCAACCCACACTACACAACAGTAAGCCAACATGCTTTGTTAACGTTTTTAGAAGAATTAGATAAGAGAAAAATTATAAATCTAAAGAACATCAATGCCAATGCCACCCAAAGCAAATATATAGCAGTCTTGATGATGACCGTGATAGGGAAAAAGAGAAAGCTAAGCGGTTTGTCTATGCCAAAATGTATGCCTAATCGAATACCTAAATTATGTGCACTATATGTAAGGTAGGTAAATACGCAATAGTCAAGCTATTAGACTTGTATTACACATGTAAAATTTACTACAGAAAAGATCATTAAATTGTCATTAGGTAAGGCAATACTGAGCGAGCATACACATACATACGTTCTCTCATTGCAAATACATTATTGCGTAAACAATAAACAATAGGAGTACGGAGAAAAGATGTAAGGAAATTACACAAGGGAAATGGAAACTCCCTTGAATAATATATTCTCTGCCACCACCACCGCCACCATTGAAGTGTGAAGGTGAATCTGTGAAGCTTGGCTGGCTGTGTTGACTTTGAATGTACATTGCTATCTATGCTACTATTACTACTCGTGTGATAGTCAAATAGACCAAATATCACTAGAGTATATCACTTTTTTAAAGCCATCAGACATAGTTTTACGATTTACGATAGACGTTCGTTGGTAGGTATAGGTAAATAGTTGCATTATAGTTACCAAAGAAAGTGGCAAAACATTGTTAGCTGACAGTTCAATGGCAAGTGTGGCGAAATTGTGTAAATTATTTACAAGTAATTATCTACTAGTTCCCAGAAAAAAAGGATTTCAATTCAGCAAATGCAACGAAATACAAGGAATTTATTGTCTGTTGATTCTACTAAAGAAGCAGGTAAACATGGCACGGAAGTAATTCTCAACATTAAATACTTTATATTACTACACATTTACACGTTGATTTTGTGCTGATATAGTAGTAAAACGACTACAAGCATGACAAGTATGTACCATTACGCATTTCCACACTTTTACCTTGATTAAATTTTAATTTCGTCATTCTTTCAGCTAAAAGCCTAGTTCGTAGAAAATGAAGAGGTAGTGAAGAAATTCCATGAGTCCAACGAAACTCATTCTTACAGTTTTAAAACAAACTTAGTTTCTCGTCTGAAAATAAAATTCTTTAAAGCATAGCATCCGAATAACGTTCATGTTCAAGGTTGCGTGGAATTCACCTTCAGTTTCCACTGTATTGCTGCTGATTCAAATCAAGTGACGTCCCCTTGTGCATTCATGCTTGACTGACAACAACATAACAGAGAGCAAATATACTTGTAGGAAAGGACGTGGAGAGAAGCAAATTCAAGGAAACAGAAATTCCAGTGAAAAAAGAAAAGAATCTCAGTAATAACTTAACTCGAAGGAAAGCATGAGAAGCTTCTTTTTTGGTTTGTGTTTGCACTACGTTTGACATGTATTATATGAAAAAAATGTGTACACACATGCATACTATATATATATGAGTGATGAGTAAGCTATTTAGTGCTTATAAGAACTCATCTTTCTTTTTTATTGCGTGCAAACTTACATTGTACTCTTCTGGCTCAAATTCGCATTGAAGTTGCTTTGCATAAAGTAAAGAGTGAAAGTAGTGCAAGGATGAAATAATGATGTGCTCCAAGTTTAAAAAAATAAAAATAAATGGATAGCTCTAAAATGCAGGCAAATATACATGCTTCAAGTATACTGACATGTTAAAAAGAGAAAAATAACTGTTACTACAATATGTACAATATATTCATAGAAAGTACCTTCTCCAGGTCGTAAATTCGTCCTTGAGACTATTAAACACACAAGATAATATATTCGGCCGTGAATATGTTTATTTGTTTGACGGTGAAGAAGAGATGAGGGAAGACAGAAAAAATCAGAGAAACAGAGAGCAATGGCAATTAAGTTCAAAGTTAATGAGTACCAAACAAGAAGGAAAGATTATGAAAAACCCATGTCGTACTGATATTTAAAGCGTAATTTACACAAGCACATAATAATATGTTTCATGTAGTATAATATATTATCCCTTAAGATTAAATCCCTATTCTAATTTTTACACATTGCCAATTTTTACAAAGACTAGAGACTTTAGTTAAAGACATTTTCATTTTGTAACTACATACCTACCTATGTACATTTTCTATGTCGAGAGGGGCATCAAGTGTTTTGGTAGTGATATTACAAAGTTATGACTAATGAAAAATTTGCATTTAATCTCATGTCATCTAATCGTAAGCACAGACTTTCTTTTCTTTTTAGCATTTCCATCAATATTGATATTTGTACATGAAATAATAGTGTACATGCATACAATTCAATAACATCAAGAAGTTATTTGGTTGGATGACTTATTTTCGATCGCTTTTTCTGGCAATTTCTTCTTTTTTAGACACTAAACTTGCAGACTTTTTTTTCGTTTGTCCATGTTTCTCCCTTTGCGCCAACTTAAAAACAAAATAAAGTTTGCCAGTGTTTTTTTTATTCTTCTTTCATCTTGTTCATCCGAGAGGAAACCACCACCAGTGAAACTTCATTGGAAACATGATGGGCAAGAAAAAAGTTTCAAGGGATTACATGTACGCGGAATGTATATGCATGATGCATGTCGTATTTTTTCGAGAAAAAAACTTTTCAGCAGACTCCATTTCACTCCGTATCTAGCTCACTTTCATACATCACGCCACCACCAAAAAGCACTATTGTTGTAACGGAAAAAGTTACGTCTACCACCCAAAAAATAAGCATGCGAATTTCTTACAACCTGCAGTACCATCACATTACCCATTACCCGACATGCGGCCGATATGTACTATCATCACCCAACCATACGGTGACACGAGTTTAGAAAAATAAAAGTTGCTATTTGATCTTGTAATAACCTTTTCCAATTCAAACTTTTAATATCCTTTGCAAAAACACACAAACTCATGCATGAGCACACAAGCACCACGCAGCAGGCAGGGCCCGTCCAAATACATATTGCCATGTTCAAGGGCATCACGTTTATGTCCACTAAACCCTTTTACTTTTCCGAGATAATCCCTCACATAAAAATTATTACGGTGACATTATTGGAAGTACACACACTGAGTTTGGAGCAGACAGTCGTTATGTCGCAAAAAAAATTGTGTATGTGACGCTTTCTTTTCCACCACGCAATCAACTAAACCGACCGTGTGCAAAAGATAAAAGTTGGTAAGAACCTACATAAAATTGGGTGAATGGACTTGGACAAAAAATACTCATCTCATCTTTTTTCTACTTTGCCAAACAACTATAGCTACTTATTAAATTGCAAGATCAAGATCATGCCTGTCAAAACCATCTTTATCACCGTAATGTGACATACATATAGCCTCGTCTTTTTTTCCACGAATAGTATCCATTTGCAAAAAATACGAAAATCAGACTCTCAGTCACTGATAGATAAACCTACCTATTCTACGTGACACAATGTCTATGCTGTATGAGATAGGCAAGGAAAAACAATAAATTCTGTTCTAATCTCATCATATCGGCTGGTTGGTTGCAAACATTGAGGAAAAATAGAGTCCAAGTTTCCCATAACGCAGCTTCCCGTGACGCTAACATTTCATCTTCATTTTTTCGTCTGCTCTACCTACATACCTACTTACTTATCGTCATTATCACTCTTATGGTAAAAGTACCCACTACAAAGTATATCATCTCTAATCTCTGTGTGCAATATACAATATTGCTAAAAAAAATTGAAATAATATGTTACGCCATGCTGCTTTTACTGCTGACATTGGTACTCGTGGTATTATAACTAGTGCTACCGAGCCATAATATTATTTTTTGCTAAACCATTTCCCACAAGATATGACGTAAAGATCAAGGCCCAAGCACTTACAAAAGATTTTTTGCTCTCGAGCACAATAAATCGTTTCTCATCTTCATAACGGAACCTTTTTAAGCGATGATAGGAAGGCACACATTATCTTCATTTTCAATTCAAAGTGCTGCTGTATGATGAACAAATACATGCATATATCGACCTTGTTTGTTGTACTAGTATCTGAAAGTGAAGCAAATATATATGAGTCGCTCGCGTGGAAGATGATCGACTTCATTTCATCTGATCATTCATTCTCTTCATGGTCTTTCTTTAGGTTTATGGAGTTCTACACTAGTCAACAGAATAATAGTTCGCCATGGTGATGACGATCTTCATTTTTTAGGAAATTTAGAATGGAACACTTGTGCCTGGCCTTGTTGTAGTGTAGCCTGAATAATAATAGGTGGTATGGAAGAAGAAATTTCGCTAATGTGACTACGAGACGTTCATATTATTTCATAGAGAGGTGACAAAATAATGGTTTTGTGTAGGTGGCAATGCAATGTGTGCTCCATGATGAAAATGGCATTACTTAATGCTAGTGACCCAATTCCTGTCAAAACACTTAAGGAAATAGATGGATTGAAAGAAAATTGAACGAATTATAGTTGCCCAAAGCATTTCTATACAAGATCCCTTATACAAGCAAGCAGACGTTTTATAGAGTATGCCGTACAGTACACAGAATAACTGATGGATTTTTCCATTTTTACGACTTTTTTATTTTTCCATTTCCCTTCTCTCCTAAATTGACTTGAATATGACACACGTAAGGACCAGGATGAATCTTATTTGATGATGAAACTCACACTCACCTGCTGATTCTGTATTTCACCCGAGCACAAGTCCAGCTCATCCCGTACAGATGAGATACAAGCCTTGAGACCCCTTTGAATAGACTCGATTGTCGATCGCGTCTTGTTCGGATTCACTTTGGTGATGAGACTGTGGTGATACGCTGAAGACTGGCTGTGGAAGTTTTGACCTAGATAGTTGTACTTATTTGACCTGGAAAATGAAAAAAAGAGAAACTAATGTCAATAAAAAATTCAACACAAAAAAATAATATTTAAGCTGGAAAAGACCCTTGACACATTCACATTCAAGAGAGAAAGCAGTACCGAAAAATGACATCATTTATTGTGCCACCAAGTAACGGACTTTTGGCTTTATATATTTCCCGTACAATACATTAATTTATCATGCTTATGGTTTATGCTGATGCACAGCATGAAAGAAATTCATTAAATGGAAACCTGGAATGCTTAAATGTTCTTTTAAAGCAATAATACTGTTATGCAATGTCCCGCCTCTCGCAAAAAATATGTCCTTTCCTCGTTCTCACTTCAACTTCAATTTTCGCAACAACATCCTTTCCTTTCTCTCCTTGTCGACTTTTTTACGACGCTTTTGGTTAAGTAGCCATAAAAATAACTTATGGGAACGACAGAAAGGGGGAAAAGTGGGACAGTGCATTTTGCATGCATTGCATTTTCACAAAATCGGCGTGTTTCTGTGATATGCGACAATATTAATAAGGCATACTAGAGAAAGAGGTTTTATGTTCCTATTCCTATAGGTAGTTTATGTACATTGCATGCGAGAACGACAACAATGAATGCAATGTCACGTCGAAAATAAACAGCTCCGAATCACCACGTTCGACAAACAAGAGTGTTAGAGTGACTACGTCATTTGTTTTTAGTTTTAAATATAACCAAAACATATTTTTGTTTTTATGGAGCGGTATGGAAATTTCTTCAAGACCTGGAAAGGGATTTACTATATAAAACTAAACAACAATAGGCATAATAAACCTATCATTCTTGTCCTTTGTCCGTCCTTCCCACGTGAATAAAATTATTCTGGATTCTTGTTTTGGTAACGTTCTATAAATTTAGCTGTAAATCGCACATAAATAGTCAGTATGCGGATTATATCTATTGGCCAATATATACTATTATCCTATGTATTTACACAATTAAAGGTAAAGTGGTATGCTTGTTGGATTGATTTTTATATCAAGAACTCCATTCCAAACAGTTCTTTGCAAAAAAGTCTCTTTTGACAACACATTTCCTGAGTTCTCCAAGTTTCAGAGTATAAATCATGACATTCCTCTATATTGTATATATTATTGAATGGGCTTTTCTTATTGCGAAACGCAACTTCTAAGTATTTTTTCTGACAAAAGTCGCAAAATAGACATTTTCCTTTCACAATTTGTGCTGATTGGTCAACTTGCCTCAAGGTAGAGCTTGACAGACAAATTCCAAACGTTCCAGAGAAAATTCTCAAACAACCCGATCCGACAACATGTTTTGCGTTCACCCGTTCACGTGAACGTGCGATGATACAAACATTTAATAACAGAAATGTAACGCGAGTGCTTGTACAACTCCAGGCATGTGAAAAGCTGGCTTACATAACATCATTTTAAAACTGAAAAATCCCTTAATAATGGTATCAAAACAAATTGCCGTTTTGGAAATTGAAAGCAGTAATGTGAAACGAAAATCTCTATTTTTCTTTCACTTTAATTAATTGAAAAACAGGATGATAATAAGAAAGGCAACATGTAGTTTGCGAAAAGAAAAGTGAAAGTAAGTAGTGTGTAGGTACATATACACTTAGCCATATTGTTGAACAGTGCAAAAAGGTCAAACCTGAAGGCAGAGCGAATAAAGCCGTCATCATCATAAAAACCAATTTGAACAACGTCATCCGTACTAACTCCCTTTTTCCTTGAAGATGTTGACGATGCTGAAACAACACCGCAATTTTCCATTTTGATTTTACTCCGCGTCCCACCAGAAACACTCCCATCTAAACTTCTGCTGCCTCGTCTATTGTATTTTTTGATACCAGTAATGTCACTGCATTTTTTAATATTATTCCAAACTAGCTCTGCTTGCTCCTCGCTGTCAATAAAATGCATGTGCTCATTAGTAGGCTTGGGACTTCTCAGTTGATGATGATCATTACTGATGGTAGGTGAAGACTCAAACAAGGGATCATTTAAGTCTACTACCTCCTTTACCACCATATCCACATGTTGTGGTGGCTCACTTTTACGTAAGAGCGTCCCACCAACACTCCCACCTCCACCTTTGCTGCTACCATCACCAGCAGCAGCTCTTCGAGCTCGCGGTGATCCGGGGAAACATGGGACATTTACAGGATTGCAGTGTTTCAACCGATCGAAAATGGAACTCAAACTGGAGCTAGCCTTCATTTTTTTAGGATTTTTTCCTTCTTTCCCTTTTCTGTTCTGAGGGGAGACACACAATACGATTAATGATGTGGGTTTCTATCAGATGAACAAAAAACTGCGATAATGACACTGAAAAAGTGTGAACAGAAAAACGAATCAACGCGACGTATTCCCCACCAACACGTTTAGTAGCTGTGCTTTATTTCCTCCAGAATCCAAATGAATTCCAGAATATATTGGCGTTAATGGTGTCGGTGGAGGTAGGATGTCCTTGAATTTTTCCCACGTTCTTATTTTCCCCCTTTTCACCTTCACTTTCTCCAGATTATATTGCGTTAGCAAACTGTGTTTGTAGAGTAGAGTACGGGAAAAAGAAACAAGTGATAAAGGCCAAGGACCACAAAAGGACCCTTTTCTTTACTTGCTTTCTTTTGCTGCTAATTTGATTGATTGGGTTGCGTTTCCCACTCGCGTGATATTTTTACTTTTTTCTCTTCAATTCACTGTGTATTTACAAAGAAAAAAGCATGGCGTATTGTACAGCAGTATATTACAGCACATAAATCAAACAGTGTCTCATGGGAATATTTATACAACAATATACACAAACGGAATCGGTTGTACGCACGACGAAGAAGGAATTCTGTAATTACATCAGATCGGAAGATCAATCAAAGAGAAAGAAAACTACACATGGCTATTAGGTATGCATCTAATCTAACTGTCATGTCACGTCACATTACACGTTCATGAGTCTACTATTTGATTACACTACGGTTCCGCCAGAAAGTTCGTATGCTGTTCACGAAAGAGAAATACACGCATAACTATTAACTATCACACATTCCATTACACACATGCCGCATGTCGGTTGCAAAGCTAATGCACGTGTTTTAGCCTGCTCTCTCGATCCCAATGATGATGAAGATAATAATTCCGGAAAATGTCTCCAGTGGATAAACTACGTGAAAAATATATTAATTTTCCGGATGTCCTATAACCGGCGGAGATAGAGAGGAGGATAAATAATATATATGTTGAGCAATGGAGTAATAACGGTAATTTGCTTCCTTGCGAAATCGCTTTGCGTCTTTAGCTTTTGGCCGGATAACAGGAAAGGGGTTATTATTCTAAATTATAAATAATCATTGAGAGTAGACGGAGCAAGCAGCAGTTTTATATATGGGGAAAGAATAAAATTGTTTTCTTATATGTAGCAACAGTAACAGCGGCTAGAAAAACAGAAACACCATCTGGGACCACACAACGCTGCCAATTTTATATCAAGTCAACTACTCTGATGGCAATAAAAGTGGGGAAAGTGGTCTTTAATGGGAAATGAAATGGAGAACATCGACCTGTTTTTCGGATTAGTTGTTTGTTCGGTTTGCTGCTACACAAGTTTGGCTGCTCTTGCTCAACACACAGAAAGAGTCTGTCACTGGAAAAGCAATAGCAATTTTATCAAAGTCAATTGCTACTCACCACCACGACTACCACTAAACTTGCACTGTGATGTGGTAATTTCTCCAGGTAATTTTCTAAGTCAACTGGATACCAGGATTACAATGTGTGTAACTGTCAATCTATATAGGCACTGATATAACTGGAGGTAGTCGAACTTAAGTAAGTAGAACTGTTAAATTGGATAAAATAAGGGTCGCTTCGTTAGTAATGCTGTCCAGAGGACTGGCACATGTGGTCCTGTATAATGTTATGTACCAATCACAAAAACTTTTTATGAGTCATTCGTAAGTATATGGGGAGCAGTTCAATCTCCAACGATCTCACTGGAATGCCCTGCTACTGCTCTTATCTATTTGTACTCTGGTGACGTAGGACGCATTCCAAAACAGAGTACACGATAAACAGTAAAAATGGTAATATTATGAAGGCAGCAGGATTACTACACGGTTGCTCTCGATAAAAGTTTGCCAAACTTTTTTTTCACTTCTTGCAAAATTAATCATTAATCACTTTTGTATGCGACTGAACATAACCACCACAATGTGTGTGTAGAAGAGTAGGAGAGGGCAAGGGGAAAAGAAACCAAGTTGTGTCCGGCCTGTAGCAAAATCGCAATAGCCAAGCTCATAAGAAATTCATAAAAATTGCACACCAAACTTCCAACATGGACCTGACACAGTGCCCAGCCATAGTACATTATTAATGAACTGAACTCTGAGTACACGATAGTGATTTATCGTTCATTCTTTTGATGTATTATTTCCATGTTCCACATTGGGATTCTACTGTATTTTGTCAACATGACGTGTCATCTGTATACTAAATACAGATAAGCCATAAATGCATGTATTTCTGTGCTCCTTCCTTAACTTTTTTTATACTTTACTACAGCTATTATTATAATCCTGATGATGCTCCCTTAATTTTTATCCAAATCACATATTCATGCAAGCAATACGAGAAGACCTACCTACTTGTAAATGTAGTCATCGCTTTAGTAAAAAAATGCCTCACGAGACTTGTCTAAATGGACACACTCCACTCATCACCACGACCATCATCATCATCATCAAAAAGCAACTTGAATTTATTATAAAGCATTTTCTTTTCGTACGTAATTCTCATTCATTCAAAAACCAAGTATTCTTATGCGACAGACAACCACCACCATCCTTTTAAGTATGTAAAGTAGGAACAGACAAGAACAGAAAGTAACTTTTTTGGGAGAATACTGACTCCTACCAGAGCTAGAGAGAACGTAGTATCTTTTTAGTGTAAAAGATTCCCCAGAGAAATTAAGTAGATGACGGGTATGACGCCAGTGTAAAATACGGTGCGGTAGCGGTGTACACGCATATTATTATCTCGGAAGAAGAATGAAAATGGGTTCACAAAAATAGAGGAGAAAAATGTTTATGGAAATTAGGGTATAACCGTCGCACACCAAACAGTCCACGTTCATGTAACTAGAGAAGACTAGGGTGGCATCATGTGTCATCATGGGACAAAAAAAGTACTGCAGTTTTGCAGTTAAGTCATTTGTAAGACCCGAGTCCAGAGACAAAGGTAGCTGGTTGAAGTACTACTCCCTACAATGTGTAGGCTCATGATGATGATTCATGATGATAAATTGACAGAACGGGGAAACGTTTTAGAACTTAATATTAGGTTACTATTTTTATTATTATGATGATGATAATGGAGATGGAAACTGCCAGCATAAATTTACTTAAAGTTGAGACATCTTGCTACATAAAGTCTCGAGAAAGACACAATAAAAATATCGACCTCGGTCGGCCGTCGAGTCAAGTTATTAGTGTCGTGTCGCTCCGCTGTGCACCTATTCTACTTAATATGCATAAAGTCAAAAAGTCACCTTCACAAAAGCGTATGGAGTAGAGTAGACTACTAGCACTAGCAAAGCATGCCAGTCCAGACGACTAGATGCTATTTTTTGTTGTATGCACCAACTTTTTCCTTCCTTTTCGCTGGCAATGAAACCATGAGAGCTTTACGAGTACTTTCCTCTGTGCTAAAAAGATGCAAATTGAGCTCGGCACCGTCTCTCCCGTGCACAATAATTCAGGCAACTGAGAAAAAAGGCTGTCATGCAAATCTGAAAGCAAAATTGCCAAATATGTATTTTATGTTTAATTCGGAGAGATGATGACGAAAGATACGAGGATGGATAAGGCCAAATGAATTGAAATGACGAAACTGGATCGTATGATGCGTAATGTATCGTACACTGTTCCAATATCACCAAACATTTTTTGTTAGGCTGATTTGTGATAAACTGTGTGTATATATCTAATTGGTTCTCTGACACTTTTCGTTATCTTTTATCTATCAACTCCAACGGCTACTGAACTAACAGTGACAATAAGATAAGACAAAAATGAGACATTCAGATACGCAGTAGATGATGCTCCAGAAATGAATGAATGTCCATGTCGAGAAAATGTTATTATAGAAAATGTGAGTAGTGAACACATAAACACGGTATCAGTATCCAATCAACTCATCCAGACTGCGTAGATAAACCGAAGCAGACATTGATTTGATGGGAACCGTGGCACTATCATCGAATAAGAAATAGAATGAAATATACATAGTATGCCTAAGTATATAAAACCGTACTAAAAGATATGGAAACACTACCTAGGTACAATCTACAGGAATATACCTAGGCAGGATATTTTGCTTCAATATCATCTTTCATATGGAATTTCAAAAACATGAAATAAAAGCTATAGTTTGACTTTGACGGGAAATGAAATCGATATAAATCGATCCTTTGTTCTTGCAAAGTGAATTGATCATTGAACCTTACGAAACCCCTTTCAAGGTTATATCACCAGCATCCAGAGAGAATTACTTCGAGCCTGCAAAAGTACCAGGAGAATCGTAAACATCGTAAAGGAGAATTGCATCATAACTTTTAAAACAAACTTTTCCTTCCCTTCCACAATGTCTTCGTATTTATTATAATGGATGAATGAATGAAAAGTGAGTCGACTCTATTAGTAGTTTACCTATAGATATAAAATTACAGGCTGCAATTTGAGTCATAGTGTTTTCAAGTCATAAGTTGTTTTCGTCATTTTGCAAGTACACCCAAAAACGTAAACTGTTTCAATGTTTACATTTACAAAAGACAGGCAAGGCTGAAAAACAACAAGATCTTGACCCGAAAATGGAATGTAAAATGGAATGGGGAAAAATTTCAACAATCAAACTTTGTATACCGTACAATTTACAAATAGGTACACATTAACTTGGTATAGTATACATACTCTTGTTTTGTTTGTCGTAAGAAATCAATGGGTATTATATCTGCGTGGCAGAACTAACCATGTCGCGTAATTATAGTGTCCACTTTCACGCACCATCACCCCTTCACCCGCTGTGAAACAACTAAATACCAACGAAAATCAAATATTTGCCAATTAACCGTGTCAACAAGACTCTGAAGAAGGTCTCATCCTTCAAAACAATCAAATTGGATGATGATGGCACTGCGAGGGTGAAAGGTGAAGAACCATGAAACATATGACAAAAAAACACAATACATTTTTACAAGGGCAGTCGCGACCACGACCGAACATTGAGTGCTTACTCCCACATAAACTTCCCAGTTCAATCAATAAAAAATTTATACACCCATGTATACGCATTATAATATGTACTGAAAATCAATATAATATGTGTATCAAAGTATTATATATTTATTCCTGTTGCGTACATATATTGAGCAAATTACGAGATTGTGCTTTTATTTGTTCCGATGCGCTCTCCCGTTTTGTCAACACAATTGCTCTTTAAATAAGGGTGTTATGATGATTAAAGTGTGGTATGTGTGTAGAAGTACATAGTAGTGTGTGGTAATGAAATGACATGTTTAAACGGCTTATCAAATCAAATCGCCTACCTGCGTCACATTGTATTCCCGTCGTCGCCGGTTTCGCCACGCTTCATTCACAATCAAACGCGATAGACCGAATGAATGATAGCGATGATCTGAACCGAAAAGAATTCTCGCAATACTTATCGCAAAAAGTGCGACCGAATATAAGTTATGACACAATGAATAAATGTATGTAGGTAGATACATATATATGTAAACGCAGCCAGAAACATTTAAACCATTTTTTTATTTGATTCTTATTCGACTACAAAGAAGGTTTGATACGGTGATTGCAGTAACTATCTCATAGGCGGTTACAGATTACATTGATTTTGTTTTTTCGTTTTTCCATGTAATTTCCCATCTTGAAAATTATAATGTCAAGCTAGGCTACACTTTTTGCACCAGTTTCTTTGCGATTTTCCTCTTGCTCTGATTTTTTTACATCTGCCTTTGCCAAAATAGAGTCGAGAAAAATGTTGCCAATTTCTACTATTATTATTATTGCATACTACCCAGGAGTTTGGTAGGGAATACGCTGTCATAATACAGGAAAGCTTACATCCACATCGTCATGATCATCAAAGTTCATTCATGTAATTTTCCTGCCTACTCACAAGTTTTTCCCATGTCTATATTGCCCTTTCTTCTTTTATGATCACCGTTACAACTTGCTCGCCACCACCACCACCAACAATTTCGAATGGAACTAATACGATGGTCACGTTCCATCACACCACATAAGGTTTTTACTGGGAGCAGAAGAAGATCTAAACATGCCATGAGGTTTTGGTGAAGGGGCAATTCAGTCAGTCGGCCTTTCTTTATGTTTTACTCACAGAGGATTACTCCGTCGTAGTAAAGCAGAGTGAAAGAATATGAGATGAGGCAGGTGGTGGTGGGGAGGCTACTATAAAAATTCTTCACCAGGCTTTGTACAACTCCCCAGTGAAAACTAGAATAAAGCTCAAGAGAGCCACCACCGCCGCCGTCACCGTCACCGTCAACATGATGATGATCGTACAAATATATTGCTGTTGCACGACAAAACTTTATAGTTGATAGTATAGCATCCGCCACCAACCACCTCCATCACCGCAAAACAATGCTATCCCGACATGACCGTGACCATGATAGGATGATGACGGCATGGGTATTTAAACTTGACAAAGAAAAGCTGGTGGTCGGATTCTCTTTTCCGTTGTGTGGTATGGAATGTGTGTGTGTTTGCGGAGTGGTTGATGGTTGTTTTGGTGAGACAAAGCAATTTTCAAGATTAAAAAAGGCGAGCAAAGATTAAACTTGAAATGAGAAGAGCAGGAGGAGATGGGGAGGGAGTGCAGCACCAGCACCACACACACAACGGCAAAGCGAGTAGCATAAAGTGAATCTAAAGCAACAAAATAATAATAATAACAAACCGTGAACAAACCATGACATGTAAGTAATGTTAATGAGGAAAAATGTAATTTTCGTGGCTAATTATTATTCATCACTCAACAAGCACTTATAATAGAGTACAAAATGCATACAAAATGTACTCGTAAAATAAATGGAGACAAGACGACATTTTTTCCACATAAAAGAGAATGATGATGACGGCAATGAACATGATAGAGAACACACAAAAGTTGCAGAAAATTGTTAAAAAGATGTATCAAAATTCCACACGTATAGTCACGAGATAATTGCTTATCATCAAACAAAGTGGAGAAGGTATTATGCCACCACACAATAAGAACAAAGTTCTACAGCCCGGGTAAGTAAGAAGAGTAAGGACAAATTCATTCTGTTTTATCAACCTCCACTGCTGCCAACTGCGAAAATTGTACCACTCAAAGCCGAAGACAATGCAGTACCAAAAGTGCACCAAAAACTCTGCTACGTGCCTAATGCGATAATGATTTTGATGTGAGAGCTTCTTATCATAATATCCTCTCACACAATTCGTGATGGTGATGTCATGTTCTTCATCTTCAAAACACATAAAGACGACATTTGGAGCAGAGCTGAAAAGAAAAATGCTACCTTTTCATAATCGTTATGTATGAGCTACGCAAACACAGATGAACAGGCCAGAACTCAGCTTCAGCATGAGGAATATGGTGACAATAATGACACCTGACACGACGGCAACAACAAAAAAGATGATATCGCAAATTGCAAGCTTATTATGCTGTTTGTACAAATATTCCGATCCACTTACTCATGACTTATTCTTTTATCATCTAAAAATACTATTAAATAAGCACTATTCATTTCTGTCACAGCGTTTGGCTGATAAACCCCTTTTGTCGCTGAACCAGAAATAAATTAGTATGCCTATTTATTTATTTTTATTACACCATAATAACAATTGCAAGCAATTCCATGGATAGACAGTTTTTGTCACAGTCACATCTGCTCTATCACAACTTGACAATCATGGCGTAAGAAATCAGCCATCTGAGTAAGCAATAATATTGCAAAAAGATTATTTGCAGATTTTTTACAGCATTTTCTTCATCAAGCAAATCTATTTACTTTCAGGCAGACGTTTCTGTAACATTTTGTAAGTACGTAGGTACACTTTCGTGACGGCGTAGGTCGTATTTTGTAGTGTTTTTATTGATAAAATACTAAAAGCAAACATAAAAAAAGTAAAATATTAAATGTTTACAAACGAAGACTATGCAAAGATGCATTATAGCCAATTTGTTTGCAGATTGTCATTTTTTCCCCACCACAAACCCTATACTAAGCCAGTCCTATGCATGCTGTGAGCAGTGTTAGAATTCAAGTGATGCTAATGTTTACATACACCCATCATCAATTTCATCTTTTTTCGCTCGTCTTCTCTCTCGAATTCATCATATTCCATTTTGTAAAAAGTTTTTTTACGTAAAACGATCGTAAAAAATATGATATAACTTGAACATCGGCATGATCATCGTTTGTGCAACAAAAAGTAAAATAGAAAACTATTAAAAACTTTTTTCGTACAACTTTTGAATTTTGATGCTAATAATGATGATTTTTATGATTTTTTCCCACCTACGCACCACAGACAGATACACGTTCAGTCAGTCTGGCTGTGTACTTACAAACATGAGATGAAACTTCTATGAAATGCTACAATTGTAATAAAAATAACAATAAATGTGAGTATTTTTTTGTGAAAAAATATGTTGCTTGAGTGAACAAAATGATATATTATTATAAGATAAAGCAATGAGCAGATGAGAGAGTCAAATAGGCAATAGTAAAATAGTATCAAAACATTATTTTTTGCTGCAATATCGTTCCGCTCTGTTTCAACAATAATAATTTCGGCAAGTGTTTATATGTCTTTTTGAAGCATTGTTTGACCTTGTTGTAATTACAACAGCTATTCACATTGTTTTTAGTATTTTGTATCATCAAAAGCACGTACCTTACACGTACACCCATAAATATTATCATCTTTGTTTTGCCTTTTGAAACCCAGAATTTTTATGTGTCTGATTACGACTGCACTATGTTTATGCTGCTACTGCTTTACAAGATGAGAATTTAAAGCAAAAATTTTCTGCAACAAAGCTGTCGTCATCATCACAAAAACATTTGCCCTGAAAGATCGTCTTTGTGGTTGGATATGAATGTAGTGGTAAATCATGAACAATGACGATACAAAGGCTTTACAAAGCTCGTCAATGTCAATGTCACGACATATTTTTTGTTGCACAGCAGTAAAACTTCTAGATTTGAGGCATAAAACATTTTATACTTCATATACCTATATGTCATCGAGTAATAATTTGATAAAAATAGGGAGAGTAGAAAGTAGAGAAGCATGTCAAATGTCAATAAAATTTAATAATTCATGTCTCTGGACCCTTGTGCCGCAGGACTTCTACATAGTAAAGTTTATAAGAAGAAGCAGACGGGGAAATTAGAGACAGTCTGTATTCCTCTCTTCTGTAGACGTAGACCACGACTTTTGTGTAGACAGGTGTGGGTCACATAATAATGATGACTCTCAACTCAACTTTGCTAACAAAATTTAGCGGAAGGAAAAGTAGTAAAAGCAGGATAGTGATAACCATAATATATCGTATTATGTCTAGGCATTTTAACAAAAGGATGTTTTCACTTTTATGCCTAAGCACATCTCATAAATTTGGCACAAGCAGCACAGATGTAAGGAGTAAGAATCGTGTACGTACATAGTACAGAGTCACGTTTACATTTCATGGTCAAACCAGAGCTGGAGATGATATAACAACCAAAAAGCCATTAATGGGTTTATATTGCAGAGGCAGGTGCTACATACTACGTTGGCCTGTACTTTGGTACTGCTTACTTTATGTCGAGTTTCTTGGAAAATGCATCCAAAGATAGTAAACTATTCTTCTGCAAAGAAGTAAGGCAGACGTAGCTAAGGAGATGGGGTATAAATAAAATTGTTATGGTGTAAAGTGCAAAATATTGCCTGTCATATCCGCTGCTGCCATCATCAGCAGCGTCAGCAAAAATCATTTCTGGTGAACGTGAAGGAAGTGATAATATGAAACTTGATGACTTTATACCTAGCTTTACTTTATTGCATGCTTGTCTGTTCTGACTACTCATCTTTCTAGGTAGGATACGGTACGATGACTCTTTGATGACACTGACAAGTGGCGTGTATCAGTAAACTATATGTCAAGTCAATTATGACTTTACAAAAATTTGTGCAAATGATGAAGTTCATGGAAATATTTGAGTACAAAGTACAATAGCATATGTATGATTTTATTTGCATAGTTGAGCAAGTCCTTATATTTGATGTAAAACGCTGCATAAACTCTACGATGGAATGATGCGATTATTTCCGTCTTTCCAATTCCAATCTAATACAAAGCGTACTTGCTGGCGTATCATGGAAGCAAACAAAGTAGCCAATCTTCAACATAATTGTCATGACATAACAATGCGTTAGAAATTACGCTTAAACTTGTACTTTTAATATGAGTAGTGTAAAACTTCATAATAATTGTTACACCATAATGAGATTGCAATGGCAATTGTCTAGACCATAATATGACATTCATCTTGTTAAGTAGAAGTATGCATGCGCAGTTAATATAATTAAGCCAATTAAAATGATTAAATTTGACAGTCCGTTTTGCGAATTAATTTAGCCTGTAGTGGAACGAAAGTTGCCATCACTTGAGTAAATGACGTATGTACGTAGTACCTACCAGCAACATGGCATCCACTCTCCGCCTACGCCATACAAGTTACTTGGAGGACAATGAAACGAGTTTCTTTTTCCTTCCTTATATAACATTGAATCCATCCTAACACTACTACGAGCAACTTCCGTATCCCACACAAATCAATGGCAATCCGCTTAAAACGTCAGTACATGCTCCGCAAATGTATTTAATCTCGAAAGATTTCCGTTTTTCACCTTTAACCTCTAATGCTTTTCTCTTGTTAGTTTACCCTTCACCCCGTTGGGCGAACAACTACCATAAAATTGCAAAAAAAGATAATACCGTTTTTTATGAAAATGTAATGCTTACCTGGAAAAGCTCCGACTGTGGCTCCCATACTTGCGATTAAATAAAATGGTATTAAAACTCCGACTTCTACTCACACTCCCTGTATCCATTTTGCTGCAATTTCGTACAAAAATCCTTTCTCTGAGTCCTTAAAGAGGAAGCGAGCAAAAGTTGCTTTTACTCATTATCTGAAAAGAGAATTAAACACAAACAATTCAGCATAGAACAAAAACACAAACTAGATCTTTTCCAAGTAATTTAACAAGACATAAGCGTATTTCAAAGAAACTTTCGTTTCTAAATGAAAAGTGACAGCTTTAATTTAAACTGGAAAAGCTCATTCGTGATGATGATGAGGAGGACAGACATGTACGTACATTAACTCGAAAGCTAAAAAGGGATGAAAACCCTGCGGTATCTTTTCAAGTTCAAAACCAACCATTCATTTGGTAAGATAGACAAGCCAAGAATAATATTCCTAGTCAATTCCAGAAAATTTCTCCACTGTAATTAGGCACTGTTGAGTTTCCCTAAGCTTTACAAAATAATCCCTCCCTCACAACTCACAAAACTCTCCTTCATCCTTATACCACCACCACCAGACAGAGCTAATGCATATTTTCGGATCTACCTACATTAAAATGAAGATCAATTCTGAAATCCTTTCTTTCCTAGGATTCCATTCGCTGGGGAAAGTTCACCTTGAAAACTGACAATGTCAGAGAAAGAATCATCAACTTGATCAAATTACGGTTCAACAGAACGGCTCGGGCACATTAAGGCTGAATGCAATGGCAACGAGTACCGTAAAAACAGATCACTGGGTATGTATGCTCCTCAAAAGGCTGCTAATGGAAACTAAAACTCCAACTCGTTAGAAACACAACGCGGTTCTATTCTATTTCTGCGGCACTAATAATAGATGTATTAGTTTCAAAAACACCCACCCTCTCCGTTTTCTACTTTCATTGCTAGTTAAACGCATCCAAGTTGAAGAGAAATTCAATGGAATAATACAGAAAAGCTTGAAATATTACAGTATTAAAGATCCATATATTTTATGTAACGATATGTATTGCTTAAATACTACATCAGAGTATGTGTGTACTAAAAGTCCAAACGTCTTCATTAATTACTTCATTAGAACAATAGTCTATTTTACTCAGTTATACAATGTGCAGTAACATTTCATAATTAGCTCAAATTTCACGTGAAATAAAATGCCATACAATATATAGACTCCATTCACATTCCAACCGAACCCGACATTGTAATGACAGATGGCACAACCATAAAAACCAATACCTATGTTTATGTTTTTTCTCTTGATTTATTCTATGAAATTTGATATTTTATAACTTTCCGAAATGTCCATGTGAGCAGCAGCAATATATGCATGTACAGCACATGTTATATTAGTTTTTTGCTAATTTTTTACTGTCCATTTTTAAATCAACCGTGACAACATGTTGTCAAATTAGGAAGCAGACGCGTCAACCAACACCAGTCATGAACATAACTCGACTCTTTACCAAAATAGTCTATCGTAATACATTAATTGAACTATTATTGATGTACACTATAAAACAAGGAAGTCGTATAGTCTATAGTCGCCATAGGCAACTAGTTTAACTGCTGCTTAAAACTATTTGAACAGAATGTGTCAACTGCTGTACAATTCTTCATCATGTCGTCAGCAACATATCCCAACTTTCCCAACATGCTAAGTAATATGTTTGGAACTATAAGGAAGGGAGTTAGTCAAAACCAGCATCACATAATCGAGTCCACCGGTCTCCAGGAAAATGTCAATTGCCAAGAACAAGAAATGGAGACGTAGCGTTTCGTCCGGATTCGTATGCTAATACCCAAACGCGACTTCTCAAAACTCGGGCTAATTGCCAATCAAATATTGACACACTCGCATACATACCTATATTTTACTTTACGTCAATGTATCCGCCGCCGTCATCATCGTCACATAACAATGCCTTGTCTAAATAAAAATCTAAATGCTACCTATTCCTCTGGAGGAATGGCAGTTTCAGTTATTACTTTTCCACTCTAACACGCAGACAGTCTACACAGACCCATATTGGTAGCTTTTCCATTTTTAAACGAGCTGTAGATTTGTAGCTTTCGAGCTGGCAGATCGTGTGAAACGGCCACAGCGTTATTCTCTCAGGATATTTATACATACCTAGATCAGCGTAGTGGTAAGGGACTAGCGGTCTTCATCGATTTCAAAAAAGCCTTTGATTCTGTAAATCGTCGTAAACTGATCATAAAGTTAATGGAGAAATTTGTTCTTCCACCATATTGTATTAAAGTTATAATAAGTTATTTACGAATCGCAAATTTAGAATTTTAAATGGCAATTCAATTTCAGAATATTTTGCCCTAGACAACGGATGTTGTCCAGGCAGTTGCCTCGGACCCTTATGGTTTTCATTGTTTATTAACGATATCAGTGAATCCATAGATCTACCCCATTTGCTTTATGCAGACGATTTAGTGATTTACACTGATTGCACAAATCTTGATGAAGGTATCAAAAAAATGCAAGAATGCTTAAATAAATTAGAACAATGGTGTAAAGAGAATAGTCTGATAGTGAATGTAGGCAAAACTAAAGTTATGTATTTTTACAAGAGTAACGATTATAATTCCAAAAATTTGTTTTCACATATGCCAAATAAGTTGTATATGTATGGTAAAGAACTGGAGGTAGTTACTCAGTTCAAATACTTGGGTGTAATTTTTGATAGCTGCGTCACTTTTAAGTTTCATTTTAACCATGTCGAAAACAAAATGAACGCGGCCCTAAGTCGATTGTATAGCTTAAGACGTTTAATACCTGAAAATGTTTTCAAGACATTTGTATCCTCGTTTGTAATGTCAATTGTAGATTTTGGTATAACTATTTGGTGCATACAGACCGACAATGAAATAATGAGACTACAAAATAAAATCAATCGTTTTATCTCTACGTATTTTTGCAATGGATACGTTAAGAAATTCTCCGATAGTAAAAAGGTAAATATTTCAGAGTTTTATGGTATATTGTAAGATAATAGATACACAAGACAACTCTTTCCTTTAAAGCGTCATGCAAGGCAATAAATATGTACGTTTCTTTGAACTGTTTTATCTAACCATGCTCATCATCCTGATTTTGTACATTCTTTTACTGTGCTCGCTAGAAAAATATACATATACCTTCTATTATAAAGGGACCGTCCCGGATTCTTATGCTTTTATGATGGTGATGAGTCATCATTTCCATACCCGCACATTCATTCGTAGAAACATATACACGCTTAGAAATGCATACCAAACTCTACATTATACTTGTTTTATTTAAACAACAATCATGATAGCTCGTAATAATATTAATCAAATAGAAAAATCTCATTCTATTTTCCCGTCTCCTCTTCGTCAAGAAACAAAAAAGTGTACTTAGCTTAGTCACCAGAACAGGACCAAAAATGTCTAAACTAAACTGTTTGCGCTTATCTTTTGGCTGCAACGTTTTTGATGCTTCGTATACATACATACATGATTATGTCTACATGGCTTTATATGCATGCCTAAAACTAAAAGGTACATTTTTGTATTGCATCATTTGTAAATAGTTTTTTAAACTCAACTCTATATACTGACGCAATACAAAATCTATTTATTTTTCTGGAAAACTGTCAAAAACTCACATTGTTTGTCGGGCTCTGCCTTCTGGCTGGCTATGATATGATAATGCAATTATTCCATTCCTTCCAAAGAGAAGATATATTCGACAGTGGAGAATAAAGGAACAACACGATAAACAGCAACACTCACAACCGTAATAAAAAGAACAAGACCAATAAGACGTTAGGCCATTTTTCCTTAAAAAATTCTTCTGCTGCTGTCGTTGTCCTTTAAAGTTTAGCTTGCACAATTTAGGATACGTTAAGGAAAGCACGGCATTTTAAAGTACAGAACGTCGTGTGTGCGTATGTGGTGGAATCCAAGGAATGGAGACGTTTTCCCCTCGTCCCGAACAAAAAACTAAACTGTTCTCCACATGTCGAGCAGAGGAGACGGAGATCAGAACTGAAGGTGGATGGGGTAATGCAGTAGCTTTTCTTCTCGCAATATCAGCTTCACCCGATCGTCTTTCCTTCTTTCATGTCGTTCCTTCTGCCACTACTACATTTTCATTTCACTTGGTTTTCAAGGTCTTTCCAGCTAAGCTAGCTCTGAGAGAGCAGTCTGCGTATACCAAAAAAGAAAGGAGTAAGCTTAGCTGAGGAGAACACAGAATTCAAGTTAGTGGAGTGGAGTGAACTGTAAGAGCAGCGAGAGACTACATATCTGTGAAAGTATGTATTTGTTGTAAGAGAAAAGAAAGGAAGGTTAGTAGTGGAAAAGCAGAAGGAAAAGCCGAAAAGTACCTTATTTCGCAGAGGACGATATCAGAGCGAATGCTACACGGTACACACTTGGATATAAAACTTTTTGTACAAATGATGTGTATTGCGGCTCTGATGATGATGGTAAAGTGGAACTTCAAGAATGAAGGAAAACGAAAGGAGAAGTCGTTTCTTGGGAAAAGGAGAAAGCATTCCACTACACATGCATGGCTATAGCTATAATAGTGCAGTGCGGAGGACAATAAAGAGAACGAACCGAACGCGACAAAGCCTTGTCGCTTTGAAAAAAAGAATAGTGGAGTGGTTGATTGCTAATACGTATACGTACTTTCGAATGTATTGGGCTGTTAGCAAAACTAACACGAGTAGGATAGAACAACGACAAAGAAACTTAGTAAAGCAGCTTTACTCTGTAAAAACACTTAAATTGGAACCAGCAGACTGACGCTTCGTTTGTACGCTTCATTCATCTAACTGATCGCTTACATGTATATTTTCCTTTTAAACCCTTTCGCGGAAAATAAGGAGTCATTCATATGCAACATCACTGTTTTATTTCGAAACTGGATAATATAACATGACTATCTGAATTACTACTTTTTTTCACGAATTGAATCACAGTTAGAACTACTTGCTGCTTTTGACATGATTGTCCATCTGTGCATTCATATTATTCTCACACCAAACCACTTAATAGAAAACTTTAACTTGGTGAACTAGTTTCATATTTGTGTAGACATATTCCCATCTTTATGCATAACGAAAGATAGATCAAGTTGGGACCATAAGCGGTCGATTTTCAACTTTCAACAAATGAATTCATTTATAATTTGTTTCGACGAAATCATGGAACAACCCTTTACAATACTCGAATTTTTTAAAGACAATCACTTCACAATAATTAAGCCTGACATTACTTACTCTTTTAACACTTATATAGAGCTGCAAGTATGAATATATTGCCGTTTGCCCATAACTTTTTTGGTTTGGTTTTTCGGAACAAAAAACAACATAGGTAATACATGAACGACACCCTTTCCCATAAATGCGTAAAACCGAAGAATAAAAAATTTCTTCGTGTTTTGCTTAAGGCTATAACCAGTAATTCCTGTTTTCACATCAACTACGCTTTTGAGCTTTTTCTTTACCATTTCCGCTTTCTCTACTCACTACTAGACTTAGTTTGAGTTTTCTCGTATATTTATGTGTGCATAGTGAATTGGGAGCAGTTAGTCCCTTTGCAAACTAGCCTAGTAAAGTGGTTTAGCCACTATAATCGCCATTACTATATATTATTTCTCGTTCAAATTATATGCATGCATGAATCATAATGTTGAGTGTTATGTATTGTTGACGACGGTGATCAATATATTACCTATGCCATTTCAAACTAGCAAACCAACAGCAAGCGTTTTTATTGATTCGACCGTAAAGCGAGAAAGTAAACATGGAAAACAGCCCTGGCCGTGGCTTCGGTGAAGGAAAAGCCGGCTTTTGTTAAACTTTTATTTGTATTACCTTTTCATTACTGTTGACTGTGCTGCTATGTACACGTACTCGCCGTACATACGCGGTATAAAGTTAACTAGGTAGAATTCAATGCAAAATGCTTAAGTGTATCATATCCAATATCCATAATATTCCAACAAAGTATTATTAGTTGGTGCTTTCCCTCTTTCTGTTCCCTCTACCTCCTAAATTTCGCCTGCCGCTCAGCTATTATTTTCCACTTTGTGTGTCGGGGAGTCGATGAGCCTCTGGCTCTGTTTTCACTACTACTGTGCACTGTAAGTGAAAAGGGGAAAGCAGAAGGAGGATTCATCATTGTGCTTGTGCCGTGTATATATATGCATTCATTATGCATGCTTTACTTAGCAGCACACTTATATAAATTCACCAATTTATGCATATATCCCTCTACTATGATTATAATCAACGCTGGGAAAACCGTTGGATAGCAATAAGAAATGAGATAGCGCTTGCTTATAGGTATCTATGTGCTTTTTAACTTACTTTGTTAGTGAAAATTTTTGGGTGATGCATTATGCACAGCTTTGGTAAAATGTTGAATGTCGTAATGCCCCTCACTCCCGCTACGGTTCCCCCTCTTATGTTAAACCAGCGAGGAAGATAAAAAGAATGATAATATTTTCCTCTGTATGAAAGGGACTCGATGGAGTGAAGTGAAATGGATGGAGTCGTTATTGGCGTTATGCAAACTTGAGGAGTTTACTTTCCCGTTTGCCGGAATTAATATTGTATTTGCTTCCCGAGTGTTTATTTTAAAAAGTAAAAAGAAAGCTGCGTGGAACATGAGATACTGATGCTAGAGACATGCTCATGAGCTGGTTAATAAAATAAAATGGTACATAAACGTCTATAAAGTTTAGGTTTCCTTCTGTTTTAAAAGCCCGATGCGAAATACATACATATATATAATATTTATATATTTTATGACGAAAGGAAGCTCATGTTCGCTTATCATTCGAGACGAGAGACATGGGGACTATGGTCACGTTTGTAGTCAGTCAAAGCTATGTGCTGTGCACACCACACGCTGAGGTAAAGATTTTGGTCGTTTCATATTTATTCCGTTTGTGTGTATCTGACTTTCACTAGATTTTTATGGACATTTTGTTCAACCGACCACGAACGAAATTATTGTTGTGTTCTTTTTGTGGCTTTGCTCGTCTGATATTTGGATGGTATTATTGGTACGTACTAGTCAGCAATCAGCATTGCAGTTTGATGGTAGTTAACTTTGCTTGGTTAAGCTTTCTCCTAAAATTTCATACCACTTTTGATACGGCACATTCTGCTGGTCTGTTTTAGGGCATTATCAGTATTGACGATGCTGACTCGTTTAGTAATCCTAGTCACGTACGTCTACTACGCTGGGTGGGAAAGCATTATAAGGTATAATAGACAGTAGTAGCAGGCGGCAGCCGTTTTGACTCAATCCAACAATAAGTTGTTCAGCATGTATGTGAGTGAAAGCGACACGGAGAAAATTTTGATGTTGAATGACTGTCTATACATATCTATCTTCATTTGTAAATGTAAGCGTTTTGTTGCCAGAAACACTGCTGTAAATGGAAAGCTGATAATGTATAAAAATATTGGGAATTGAGAAGAATAAAAAGAAAGACGATGAGATGGCGTTATGGTATTGGCTACATGTGTATATAGCGAGCAATGATATATCTGATTCAAAAGAAAAGGGAAAGGAAATAGAAGAGACTGACTGATACATAATAAACAAAGTGTGTGTGTGTGTGAACGCTGAGAAAAAACAAACGTAAAAGGTCACACTGATACAATTCAGTGAGACAGCATGAGTAGCAGATACAAATAAACATACAACAAAAACAACAACAGCAACATTGGTTATATTTTTCCTAATGCGGCTGATAAAATGCTGAAAAGTGACTCATATAGCTTAGTCTGTAGTCTAAAAGATGGCCAGATACTTTCATTTTTTTTTGTTTCTTTCTCCGGGAATACCATTAAATTGCCTTGCTTATTTCTCGCCTGCCTTCTATTTCTTTCCCTCTCGTTTTCTCCACTAAATTAAGCATTCACACGCGCAAAAGCTGGTAATGTTGTTTAGTGAACAATAACGATCGGGAGTTACTTCCTCCGTACATTTCTTTTCTTTGCAGCTCAGCATATTTTGACTGAGACGAAGAAAAAGACGCAGTGACAAAGTCAAGTTCGTTGTTGAAGGGAAAAAAGAAAGACGTTGCCTCCTTCTCCTTCACACAATGCCGGATACCCAAGTTAGTAGTATGGGGCTTCCTGATATACTATGACAAAAGGAGAAAGTCTTTTTTTCCCTTTCTGTTGACATTACAAATATATATTTGGGTAGCTTAGGCCTTGCTTCTTTATCTATTGATGTGGAAAAGTTGATAAAAAAGTGCTTTACTTTTTTTTACATTTTTTCTACTTCTTCTTTCGATCAAACGAACGAAATTCTTGTGCCACTACTTCTGTTAAAGAATTAGAATCTGTATTGAATGGTTGTAGAAAAGGAGACAAAAAAGTAGACGGAGTATCCAACTTTTCTCCCATTCATTCCACACAAAAGCTATATCTTCCTATTAGGGATAGATACTAATCTTAAACAGCTTAAAATGTAACTATTATCCAATTGAATTGGGGGAAAAGCGAGAAAAGATTCTTTTCCAAGAACAAGTTATGCCATGCATGGATTCTATACAAAAGTCCAAGGTTGCTGCTTTTAGTTCAGTCAAAGAGATAAAAAAGTTGAGTGGAGGCGGAGACGTGGAGAGAGCAAAGAGGCAAGGTTGCTTACTTTCATTTTTTATTTTTATAATAGGGAAAACGAACCATTTTTAGAACAAAAATTATTATTATTTTTTGTTCGTCATGCGGCTTTCTGCGAAAGTCGTAATATTATGGACTTGGTAATTTTTATGTAACGACAGACTTGACTGTGAGAAGGGCGTGTGGGTGGAGAGCGCAGAGTACCACATACATATTATCAAACGCAAATTAAGGGAAATGACGGAAGCAAACTTTTAGAAAATGCAAATAAAATGGAAGGAAAAGAGTTAGCCAAATGAATTGAACATGTGTGTAATTTTTGTACTTACAGTTTTTATCTTTCCAGAGAAAATCCTAGGTCGAAAGGCAGGCCCATTCCGGGCGTAACGTTTTCTTATCTTGTGCCTATCTGGAAAGTATCGTACCGTGCAGGTTTATTTTCACAAATGTCACAGCAGATTTGTCGCAAATTCAAACCTTTTACATTCTGCAAAAACACATTGGGTCACTTGCGTTATAAATATTTACTCACTGAAATTGTTCGTGTTTTCAATCTCCTTTTGATTTCAATCTTTCATCGAGATCCACTCGTAACTTAATTAGAGAAGAGTTAGATGCGATATTGCATGACTGTGGTGATAATAAACACAACGCTTCTTCATAAATCCCAGCAGGAGGAGTTGATGAGGAGTCATTTAAAATGACTGATTTAATGTTCCTTCTGCTGTGCTAATAATATACTCGTCTCCGCTAGACGTATAATTCTATGCTTTCCAATTCAATCTCGAAATCTCGTCTGATTCCTCGAAAATAAATATTCATGGAGAATTTATCTCATCAGCTAAGCTCAGTCATGTCTCTCACTCAAACAGTGTCAGTCAACCCAACACCATACACACCATTTACTCATCTTCTTCTACGCAAGAAAAAGAAGCGAGAAGATCTCAAGATGAAAATGTTTACAGTTGGTCCTGGTCTGGCTTTGGCCTGCTGCTGGCTTTTTTCTTCTGTGCGTCTTCGTGAAATCTGTGGAACAAGCTGTTGTAGTAATAGCTTCAACACACTACTGCTCAACTGCTCTAGATATTTTTTTTTCTTTTACACCATTTTTTTCTCGCTCCTTTCTCGCTTTCATTAAAATAATGAATTATGGATGTTTATTCAAGGAGGATTTATTTTTCAGGTCGACACTACAACACCGTTCCACCACCACTACCAAACCACACTACTAGGCCATGCGATATTACAAATACTCCAAACTTTTTTCCCTTTTCTTCGCCGTAGTATCCTTCGGGTCGTTGTTCTATTTCTCAACTATTCAAACTACAAATCTCACCATTTGTGTCTTTTCAATCAGCAATTCATGCTTTTCTTGTGTAAACCGCTGACGCATGGCATGACATTCTCAATAATGCTCGTATGATCATCTCTTCTTCTCCTCGTTAAGTCCCTAGTTCACAGCAGTAGTTATATTACTACGCAGATTTGTAAGAGTAGTGGTCTATATTTTTCAAAGAGTATTCCTCACATTTAGTTAATTCAGTGGATGACTTTTTAATGTAAATATACGAGCCGAGCGACCCTGTCGAGTGCACAGTCCAATGGCGTCATCATCAACAACATCACCAAATTCATGAGACCACCACACAGATACACACAACACAAAAGCACGTTATCTTTCAGCAATCCATTTAAATTATATTTGAATTGGCTTGGGAAGAAGAAGATGCTGAATGTTTATTTGCTTAAGTTTTGTCAGCAGTTGTAAATCCACGGCTGTTTTTGGAAGTAAACGTTTCATAAATATGTATTGTAGTAGTTGCGTAGATGAAGATCGTCCACACAGGATGGAGGAACCGACAAGGAGACGCGAAGACCTTTGCTCATTCAAAACAAACGCTTAGTGGAAATGATGATAATGATCAAATAAATTCAGCTAGTAGCAGCAGAAGAAGAAGAACAGCACCCACAAAATTGTGTAGAGCGGAAGGACACTGTCATCATCATCAAGATTAACAAATCTCTCTTAAAAAACGATGCTGTAGCACATCTCCCTTTTCAGTATTTCTATAATTTGTGCGTATGTAGCAACACCGCTAACTAAATAAGCTACATGAGAGGAATAGACAAAGATGAGCTTCAGATGTTGTTCCATGTGTGAGAGGAACAAGACAAGAACAAAGTATCAAATTTCAGATCAGATCAATTTTGAACATGCTCTCTCTCCACTAAACTAACACCGCAGTAGTAGCACCCCACCACAAGTATCATTCATCATTGCCCGAAAAATGTTTGTTAAAGGCAGAGAGAGTGCCGCTGAGGAAAACTAACAAGTATAAAATGATATCACCCCACTACACACTTTACTACCGTGTATATCCCAGTGCGGACTGTTGTGCGAGACTAAAATTGTAGAGCAAATCTTTCAGTAAAACTGAAACAGTGATCAACATGATGATCATTATGGGTCGTTTATGATGAGTAGGCAGTAGTAAAGTAATAGTACAAGAAGCGATACACAGCATTCGTTCATCATCATCATGCTATATAATATTATGTTAGCTGCTGATGTTACCAAAATCTACTGCTATATACAGTCATATAAGTCTCGTCTCGTCAGTGATGATGATGGTGCTGATAAATTCAGTCTTTAAGATGTGTTTACAGACCTTCATGATCAACGCCAACAAGTGCATATAATGCTGCAATGCAATGTTAATGTATGGATTTGATTACATCGTATCGGCACGGCATAGATTAGCATCCTGTGTGTTGCTGCTCGTTGCAAGCTATCATATCAACATACAAATATAACTTTTCTTCTATTCTTCTTCGTTTCGTATTTACGTACATCATGCTGATTTTTTGATGATGATGCTATAACGTCATTAGCCATGCACTTTATTTTACAAAGTCAGTCGAGTCGAGTTGAGAGAGAGAAATAAAAACAATTTCGTTTTCATCTCCAACAACCCCTACAATTACGAACATGGCATGAATGTGCGAATGCGTGTTTTAAAGATTGTAGTTAATAGTAGTTTAGCACTAATTAGGTTAGAGGTATTAAGTCTGTGTAGTTTGGTAAAGAAATGAAGAGTTTGGTTTGGGGGTGGTAAAGAAAAAAAGAGAAAAAGTATCTAAACTTTTGTAAATGCATTTATTATGTATTATTTGCAATTGAACTGAACAACATTTTACTTTTGAAAAACAAAAGTAAAAAAGGCAGGGACTGTTCCCCTGCAAGGCTTCAATTATCGCAGTTTATTGTTTCAAATTGCCAGTTTAATGGAATTAAGGTAATACTTGCAGTCATGATGATGCATGATGATAGAATGCAATACTTGTGTACACACAACATGCGTTTGCATTTACATATATTCCAAGTACATATTTCTAAATTGCACACTAAACCATGCCACTAAGTTTAAATATATTTTGGTAATCATGATTCATGATGATTTGTGTGGATGAGTATTCATTATAATCCAAAAATAAACCAAATTCACTTTTTAAATTGCAATTGTTGCAGACATACATCATCCATTCATCAAGATGCTCATCTGAGCATGTTTTCGTTTTACAACAGGCTTGTAGTATGATCGCTTGCAAACTATTTAAGCTTTTGTTAAAAGAAAATGTTTTTCGTTTCTCATCATCCCTACTCTTTTGCTGCTCATTTTACTGACTTTTTAAATAGAATCTCACTTCACTTTTTTGGCCATTTTTCATTTCATTTGTTGATTTCGTTTTTAAAAAAATTAACCAAGCTTGTATACGGACTGCTACTACGGATATAAATTTTGTGTGCTGTTCTGCCTGATGAAATAACAAATGGGGGATTCCCTTCCTGCATAACGAAAACAAGAGTGTTTCTGTAAAGAAAAGAAAAAAAACTTTTTAGCCCACGCTCCTGGCTCCTCAATACAATCAATCTACTGACTGACTTATGTAAAATTACAATTTAAACAGATTTTCTTGGTCATTTCATTCCAATTTGAGTCTAATGATAGCCACAATGCAATGTTTGTAATTGCAATACAATACAGACATATACATAGCTTTTCTTCCCATAAATGGCTTCACTTTTCTGGGAAGTGATTTTTAAAATCTATTATTTGCCACTTTGTAGCCATGTACCAAGCCACGTCTCCCTTCGCCACAGTGCACATCTCTCACATCAGTATCATCATCATCATCGTAATTTAATGAGTGCTCATCTCTATCCCCCGTGCAACATCACGTCCATCCTCTTCTGACGGAACGGAATTGATGGATGGATGGATGATAATAAATGGGTTTTTGAAATAGTTTTCATGTTTACTTTTACACGCAGAGTGCCGTACGCACACTGTTTTCGTTTATTTTGAAAAAAAGTGTAAGTCAGTCAGTAGTACGATTTGAAGAAAAAAATGGAAGGAAGAAGCACGCTGTCAGTAGTGAATTACGTGTAATGAGAGTTGATTTGCACAAAGATGTCAATAATATGCCAAGGCAGAGATATATATTTGCAATTTTTTCTTTTATTTGGAAGCTTATGCGTATTGGTGTAAGTTAACTTAGGTATGTTATAGTTATAGGCAAGGAAGCACGATGAGTAGGAGAGTACTTAACAATACAGCTGCAGTTATTTTCGCATTTATCATGACTTTTATTGCTTACTAAACACATTTAGAAGTCTAAATTAGTTAATTACAATTTGCTTCTTATCATTATTATTACCATCCTCCTCATTAGCTATTTTAATGACGAGAGTATATTACTTTTAACGATCTACAGCAAAGCTGCCTTACGATACAGCTATAGCCTTTTCGTGGTGGCCAATTTTGAATGATGCATTTGAAGAAACTGATGATGAATAGAAAAAGAATCTCTCGTATTTTGATTTTTTGATGGATGCCATTGTGTACAGACAAGAAATGTACATCTTCCATGTATCGTGTAATTAACTATCTTCTGGTGATTTATTATTCTTGTAAAATTTCGATTTTCACTCCTTTTTTAGCAAAATTTTGCGCAAAAATATACGGATAATGAAGCTACGAACAAATTCTTAGAGTACTTAGCTAATTAGGTTTATAGGAGTTTTTGGGACTCGCGCTGAATTATCGTCCGCAGAAAAAATGGCTACTACGTTAGTTTACGTGTAGCGTTGCCTATCTTTTTTATTCACAACACAATATCGTACAAATCGGTGATTCAGCAGGAAACTGCAAAAAAATGTAGGCAACAACGAAACGCGTAGAAGAGTCACATTTTTGGTGATTTTTGAGAAGTGATCATGTTGTTGCGGTGCTTGATTTTCTTGGTTTTAGTATCATTGTCGTCTCGTCGTAGACGCAGCAGAGCAATAGGCCAATTTCTCAAGTTTTACAATGAAACATGATGAGTATGAGTGATGATGAATGAGAGGATAGTGATCATGATGATTTTTAGAGAGATGCCACTCTGCCTGTAAGTTTACGTGCATATACTAGGCTTGCAAATGGCTTGTTGGCTACGCTTTGCATTTTTTACTTGGTCAAAGAAAAAATGCCTGCACAAGGAAAAAGTTTTTGGGAAAGTCAACTGCTGAACTATTTATATGCTTCGAGAACACTTTAGTACAAACATTCAAGAAAATCATATTATTCAAATACACAAGAGTAAACCTCACAGCGGTTCGTTATGGAAGAATTTGATATTTTGACAAAACAATAGAACAAAGTACCCATCTGGATGAGCAAAAGTATGAGACAAAGATTAGCAGATATATTACAGCAAAAACAAATAAAAATATGAAGTTAAAAGAGCAAAACTGCAAAGTTCACGCATCAACATTGTACGTTGAGTTAAATTGTTTTTATCAGTTTAAACAGAAGCAAAGCGGAAGCAAAAAAATCTGTAAAAAGTTTCATGGATGGATGACAGAAGAGACTTAAAGGATTACGCGCTAACGTGGTGTGTAAATGCGTATAATCAGAGGTTAAAATGTAATAAAAAGTGGTGCATAATATGAAGACAAGAATCGCATTGCTTTCTTTTTATAGATGTGTGCATAATATGGATGGATGCGTAATTTGGTAAAAAATAATATTTTATTCCGACTAATGATAATTGAATAAAGGACTACCGACCGTAGACCATCCATCCTGTTGAAAACATACCAACTGCTCCTTAATTTTATGCATTCAGGTTTTTCGTGAATTGTAACCATTAATGAGCATTATCCTTAGCTCAAACGACAAAAGTAGCAAATTGCAATATGTTACAGAGTGTCAAGTGTGAGGGTAGTCACTTCATCATTTAATTCTAATCCAATCTCTTCTCACCTTGCTGATTGTCAAATAGGCAGAAAATTAATCGCATGATTCGGTACTTTTGAAGGTTTTATCTTCATTAACTTTTTATCGACGGAAAGAACAAAGGTCTCGATTACGTACGGGAGGAATTTCGTTATGTATGATGTTGCTTTTTTTTCTTGCACAGTAAGCACGGAATGAAGATGCAGTATAGATGTTGTGGGAGTGGAGGAAATGTTTTTGAATAGTAAGTCTTGGCTAATGCTATCGAGCAACGGAGGTAATTACTTTTTTCAGCAGGGAAGACGACCACACATTGTTATACAATGCACAATTACTCAACAACCCAATATTCTTTGGAACATGCAAGATTCAGACCACAAAAATTGAAGTCAGTCATCAGCACCATAATAATCAGATTTAGATCATCGCATTTAGCTTGCAACAATTGAACCATTCAGTCGATACAATATGGCTTTGATCATCATTTTCTGCTAAACTCCTACACATTTGAATTCACACGTTACCTACATCCCTGTTACAACTTGTAACCTATTTTATGGTCATTGTGAAGTCAAGTGTATGACTTATTACGGTTGGCTTTAAAAAAGTACGACCACCAACGAAACTTCAGCGAAACTCATCTGAACAAACAAGGAGGCATCAATCATTGCAGTAGTACAATCGGTCATTATGTGGCAAACGTTATAGTTATAAATAAGTATATTATTATGAATTTTATGTAACTTTGGTATTTTATTCTTAAAATTTATCAGTTTCATCAACAAGTAGCGAGAATTACATCTCACTGGTTATTTTGTATTTTGTCAGGTTGCTTCCTCGGTCATAATAGATTAGATGTACCCATTTTTTCTACACGACACGCAAGATCTATCGTTATGTTATTTGCGGTTTTCAGAGTGTTTGAACAATTTATGAAATTCTGTTTCTGATCGTGATCCTATTCAAAATCAGTGCAGTGGGACTCCATGTAAGATTACGCATTACATTTACCACGAGCCTCGAACGTGACATACAGAATAATGAACATGAGCATAAATAGCTAATACCAAGTCAGTTTTCTGTCACATCCTGTCATAATAATCATTTCATCAATTTTTTCTTCATTTTACATCTTTTGTCACCTCTGCTTGATATGATTTTTCGTTTCTTTCGTCACACGTCCTCCATTCTATCCACACGCACGACACACATACTTTTCACACTTGAACATGCATTAAGCTAAACTCATCATTCAATCTTCAATCTTACATTCATGTTTTAGAAGGTAGTTGTTTTGATGTGGTGCATATGTAATAGTGCGTCGTATTTAGTTACCGCAAAAAGACTTTCCAAATTTATCGTCACGTTTTTTATTGTCAAATCTTCCGATTCCGACGTTGACAGTACATTAGGATTTAAACAGTTTTGATACCATAGTTACATACATACCTACACATCGTGCAATACACTTGCTTAGTTTACCTTGTGCCTGCATTACAATGACATAATAAAGACAAACGATGTTACTACATGTTATTTAGTTTTATTTTAATAGGTGAACTAAAACCGCAAAACTCCCGATATTACCCATACAAAACAAAAAATACAACATTAGCAATTATCATCGGTATTAGAATTAGAAGCTATCATGATCGTTATGATGATGATGCCTTTGAGGTTTTTGGTTCAATAATTTATTTGTATGGAAAAAAGACGACAGGAATAAGAAAACAGGCAATTACTTTTGATTGAGGATGCCACTATTACACGTGCTAATGTGAAATGGGAGACCAATTACGGATATCGCCAGTCAGTCTTACGATTAGAATTACATTGTCGTCTTAATTGGTACGGGTATAACTTACCTGTCTTAACATATCGCATTTCCCCATTCCACCAATATATACATAAAGGAAAAGACAACATCGTCACTTTTGTTGTGGTAATATCATAATATGGCCATTATGTATATTATTAAGGAGAATTATCACCAATTGTCAGTGGGTACTATCACGAATCATGACGATCTTATATAAAGACAGGGGAAAGACAAGCGCGTCAACAGGTGTGTAAAACTGCGAAGACATCTTACTTCTCTAAATCTGTTTACCTAAGAGAAAGTAATAATATTTTATGAAAACGTAATGAAAAATTAAGTGTAAACTGAACTTGGCACGTATCATTTTGGCTTTTCTTTTATTCTAGTTATATATTCCCGAACACGTTCAAGTAAAGCGAAACATGATGAGACTATAATATCTCTTTTGTCTGCATCACGTCATCAACAAGGTCGACAATAACGTTTTTGAGAGGAGCAATTTTTTCGAGAGTTATTTTTGAAAATTTAATTTAGATTTAATAAAATGGTATCGCTATCAAGGCTGATGATGAAAGCCACAAAAACCTGTAATTTTCAACGCAAAAATAATATTATCTCATACTGCCACCACATCAATAACCACTGCCGTAAACATAGACACAGCAAACATCTATCTTTTTAAAAAAAGAAAACGCTTATAAAAAGTATAGAGAAAGAAAATTAGTATTTTTTATTAAAAAAGAAAAATTAAAATTATATAATAGGTAACAAAAGAGTTTTAGTTATAGAACATACTTGTTAGTTCTTACTTTGCTATTATCTAAGTGAAACTAGCGATAGGCTATTTTTTAAGAAAGTCATAAATAAGAAGAGTATGAAAATAATGATTTTTCATTATTATTGTTATTTAGCAGTATATTAGCTGAACAATTGTTACAGAAGCGAGTTTTTAACATTGCTTTGTTTTAGCTAGATTTTTGAAGAACACATTAGGTAACTCCTTTGATGCTTTTTTAACACGCGATTGTGCACACTTCAGGCGCACGACGGGAGTCCACACAAAATTTGTAGCTGTTACTATGGTTATTAGTGAAAAGATGAAAAAAATCCTTTTACCTTAATGCTTTACCTTTACCAACGAAATTAATGCTACTGGCTGTTGTAGCGCATCTGCTGAGCGTTTAAAGCAGACGCTGTTAGTGTTTAGATGGGTAAGTAGTTATTAAACAAACGTGAATAATGTAATTATAAGTTTTTAGTTATACGCAATACAGAATGTAATCAGTTTTTATTATTTTTGTTAAATTTGTAGAGGAAATTATGACTACAATTCTCATTTCATAACATATAATAAATAATATAAGACAACAATTTATAAATTGTGCCTCGTATTAGGTATACACAGGTATTATCATAATTGTACTACCGTTGTTGCGTTCATCTCCATACGTAGGTACTCATAGAGCATGTAGAAAATAGCGGTGGTGGTAACAGTAACAGAGTACATTTACGTACCTACATTGCTTACGTAAGTTTGAAATTGTTATTCTGTTATCCATTTTGACGTTTGTGCAGCATGATTTTCAAATTGTAACGGTGTCAAGAATAAAACGGTACTTGGTGACTGGAGCCAGGCTTGGCATACCATCATAATATCATCATCCCATCCCGCTAGCTTTGTTTGCTGTTGCCGAAATATAAGATACGTTCAACAGTAAAATATGAACTGATTTTATGAATTCTTCATTTCGTACCATCCAAGGACAAGATCGGAAAAATTGATGCTTGACTTTATGAGTAAAGAAATTTTAATGAACTATCTACTATTAACCATTTCTATTGTGGTACTAAATTAGAAAATGGGAGGTTATTTTTAGAATCGATTCAATTTCGAACCGACGACGAATCTGCAGTCGGAAATAGTAAAAAAGAGTAAAAATTTCCCTTTTTAGCAATTTCAGACATTGCCGGGAATACAGTCAGCCTGACATTTGAAATAAATTGGTACAGAATACATGGGATTGTTCGTGACTAATGATAAATAAAAGTACTAAATTAAATTGTAATTTAATTATAACTTTTTTAGATCTGAAATTAGCACACTAGTTTATTAAGTGGCGGAGCCGCTTTATAAGATCGAGATGTCCGTCTGTCCGTCCGTCCGTCTGTCCGTCTGTGCGCGCTCTAACTCAAAAACGGTTTGACTTTTTTGAAATCTGTTTTCGGCAATCGATAACTGGTCACATGAGAAGGGTCCAGCGTGATTTTGAAATACGTAGGTCAACTGTAACCGTTAGAAACCGTTACGAGGTCAAATATTTTAAAGGCTAACATATGGCAAGTAACATATCATTCGACTCGTCTATGACCATAGCACATAGATATGAGGTCATTTCGGGGTTGACGGTTACTGTTTAACGGTTACAGCGATTTAAATAATTTTACATTTTATGCTCTCCTGCTTAAGTGGTTTGGAATATTCCACTTCTGTTTTCGGCAAACGACTTGTCATCACATGGGCTTTACCTGACATGCTCACCAGCTCCAAAGGTTAACGGCAACGGTTAGAAACCGTTACGAGGTCAACATGTTTAAATGACAACATATGGCAAGTGATATATCATTCGACTCGTCTAACAACATAATATACAGATCTACGGTCATTTTGAAGGTGACGGTTACGGTTTAACGGTTACGACGATTTCAAATGGTCCTGTTTAAATGGTCTTGAAGTTTGGACTTCAGTTTTTGATAAATGGCTTCTCACCACAAGCGTTTTATGTGAAAAGCTTGGCAGCCATAACGGCCAACGGTAACCGTTAGAAACCGTTACGATTTCGAAATTTGTAAAAGTCACTTAGGGCAAGTGGCATATCATTCGACTCCCCTGAGTGTTCTTTATGCAAATCCGAATGCATTTTAATTGTAACGGTTACCGTTAAACGGCAATACCTGATTTTTGGTTTTTATGTTCTAACTTGATAATGGATTGGAATATATGCATTTTGTTTTTAACAACCGATTCCTTATAGTGGTACTCAGTTGACCATTTTGAAAGATGCATGTTAAGGGTGTCCCTGCTCCGCCACTTTGCTACATGTTAGCTTGCTGAGTTTATTTAAGTTAATAAGTTGAACTGAAACTTATACTGACTAGGTATATTGATTTTATTACGTAAGGTCATGATAATGAATTAAGGTTAGTAGGTACTTATATTTAGTTGATTCTAAACTGTCAACTGTAGAGCATTTTTGGTTACCATATCATCCATTTCTGGTTAATATCACTTCGCCGTAGGTACCTTCCTTCTCTTCATGCATATTCTGAACCCATGAACCGAAATACATCGGGAATCTAGGGATCTGCTTAGTAACCCTTTTGTCTACGACGAGTCTACGAAATTTTATAAGCCATGGCCATGAGAACTATAATCGGATGACTGACGGCAACGAATGATGATTTTACTGTGGCTTCCATTCCAATAGTTTAAACGAATGGATAGCGCAGCGTACCCACAACTTCGTATTTCGTATGCATCTTGTCATCAAAATTAATTGCTGAGGTGAAATTGAATAAAAACTACTGAAATTGTGTGTGAAATGCTTCGTAATGAATTTACAGACATTCGAATTCAAAGAGTTTGATTAAAGACATTTGCAAGACCTATTATATAGAAAAGCAATATATTGTGCACTCGTTTAATAATACGAGATATGTATAGACCAAATACGATCAGTCACTCTGTCTATACTATAGATTCCAAAATGTAACCCTGGGAAAGCTATGAATTCGTTCGAAAGTTACAGGCATTATTTTATCTCTTTCATTCATATGCTATAACTTTATAGTTGAATGAACAATTATTCTGAAAACAGCCACGAACCAGCATAGCAATCAGAAGAAAAGTAATGTGAACTTAAGGGTGCCATAGTGCCGTAGTATGATGCGTTATTGTTGCAGAGTGGTAAAATGAATAATGTGTAGAACTAATGAGTCTAATATTATTTAAATACAGTTTACTTTTCTTGGTTAATGATCCTTTTAAAGGCATATCATAAGTGAAACTAAAATTAACTGGGGCATTATGAGAATACTGTTGTAGATATCTTCTTGGATTATCTTTTACGATGTAACTAACAATTAAAACATCAATATTAGGCAATAAATTTCATATTCTTGTTATTGCATTGTCTCTCCGGCATCTTGGAAGTTGGAAGCTTTCATTGTGAAAGGATTGCTATATATAAATATTCGAACACGTTGATCATCTCGCTCTGAATAAAATATTATGTTAAGGGATATGCATCTCGCCATCATCATATTGCTGTAATTTTTCTTTCTTTCGATATCTTCTTCTATTTTTTTTGCAATTTTTAATTATAATGTGTTGGTTCACGGTGCGACGGTATAGAAAATGAAAATTCGCCTCTTGAAAACATGTCGAGCGAGTGTGACAACAAGAGCAGTTGTAACACAAATTACCAAATACCACATGAATTTATTTGCGTTATTTTTTATTCAAATAAAAGAGAACCAGGAACAATGACGAAAAAGCTGCTATTTATATCTTTCCTCAATAAAACCACTTTCAATCTCAAGCTATTATTAACTCAAAAATGTGTACCATTATCATCACCTCATCACCATTTTTTACAGTGCATATTTGAAGAAAGATCTTTAAAAAAGCAGAGTACACACTTGGATTGGATTTAAAAGTGACTACTTGGTAATTATAAACTTCACATGTCATGTTTCTCGTTCATCTTTTTTTCTTCTCAAACAGAACAGAAGTGTTGTTGAATGAAAGAGAAAAAAACTGACAAAAGGAATCTGGTGAATTTTGAATGAATGAATGTCCTAGTCACAGTCACCACTATTCACTCCTTAAATACGTACGTAAGTAGTCTGCTCTGTTTCTACCTGTAAAATGCAGTTGCTTCAATTGCAACGACGCGTTAGAAGATCCATGCGTAACAAACAAGCAAAAAAATCTTCTTTTTCGTTCATATTACTACATACCTTGTGCTGTGCTCTGCAAACAACATTCCTTCCCCTCATCATCATATATCATCTCATCGCAATAATGCACTTATTTTTCTGCACGCTACATTTACTCTTTTTGCATCTTCTCTCATTCAACTTGATGATGATGATGATGCGTTACAGCCATACAATAATATGCATGCATAATGCATACGCATTAAAATAAAATTAAACGCGTTTTAAAATTAAAATTGAAAATAGTAGGTAGTTGAATAAGGAAATCATTCAAGTTGTACTTTTTCTGCTCGCATGTCCGAGATAAAAACAAAAAAGAAACATTATAAGGAAAAGTGAGCAGAACAAAGTAATATATTAAGTAGCTAGCCACTTTTTAATGTTTGGCACATTCCGCCTCTTTATCATCATCACTGAAACAAATAGAGTAAAAGCGAAACTCATCTTGTTTGCTGCACATGCATGCATCAGCAGAACAAATAGAGTGTACAAATCAAAACAGTACTGTTATTTTAGAGTGAGTTCCCTTTCAAAGTTGATGATGTTAAACGTAGAAGAATGCTTGAGAAAAGTACTAAATCATTTATGCAGTAATGCCGAAGGAAAATTAAAAGTGCAAACTTGGTCCAAAAGAAGCAAGGTTAAAGCCAACTGACCAACAAGCATGTATCCTTCTAATCCCATTTCCGTTTGCCAACTAGAACGTAATTATCAATGATCAAAGCGGAAAAAGTGGAATTTGGTTAAACGTGAGAGTGAGGATGATGAATAGTCTGTGTTTCACAAAAATTAGTTTTCAGATGAAAATGAAATTAACTTGAAAATAATTAAATTTTTATTCAAATTTGTAATTATATTATTTGATAAATTTTTAACACTTGAGTGTTTATAAATGTAGTTATATACTATTTATAATTATTTTGAATATTTCAAGACAATATTTTTGATGGTTGGCAGCGAGGCTAAAAGTTCCTCTCTAGCTTCCTGGCTGCCTGACCCATTTTTCATTTTAATTAGGCCCACGACCTTCTCTTGACAATCTTTGAGAACTAAATGTTCATCCCGTTTTAATTTCCCGGACAAGAAACTGATAATTTGCGGAACAAATTTTCCTGATGCTTGCAGAAGACTGTCAGTGGTGAGGGAGAAGAGGATTAGAGTTGAAATGTGTAGATACAAGGCTGGGTCTGTCCCAGAGTTTTCCAACTCTTGCAACAGAGAATTTCTTGCCTCTTTCAAAATGTTTGCTGAGCTATATGCAGCCTTGGCAGACTTTTTTGCTGGAGGTAGAACTTTCTCAAGCAATTCCAGAAAAGAGGAGGCACTCGAGCTTTTACCAAGTTGAAGGATGGAGTCTTTGATCGTTCCATCAGGTAGTTCGGCCAGTTGCGAATTTTCATCAAGCCCAGCTTCCATCAAAACAAAAGTTGTAGCCGCTACGACAATTTCCTGCCCGGAGGAACGTAACAGAAACTTTTCAAGTTGCGATTTTATATCACCGTCAAATTGGTCGAGCCCTTCGCTGTATAGTTGAAAGAATGTTGTGAGCTTGTAGAGTTTATCCAAAACTTCTTCTTGGCTCTTTCTCCCACACTTTTCACTCATGAACTTGTCAAATTCAGCTTTCAAAACAGCCTGATACTCTTCTTGAAGTCCACTGCAGAGAAAATTAAGGAAAATAATGGTGATTAAAAACTTTGTTAACAGGAAATTTTCGTAAACATAAAGTCTTCAACATGTTTTGATGTTTTCCTACCCGTTAATGTACTGCGCCAAGCTTTCTAGCAGTTCACCAGCAGCATCATTCAAAACTTCGTTTTTGGAAATGACCTTTTCAATTTCACTGACAGACATAAACTCCAACTGTGCTGGTCCTTTTTTACCTTTCCCCTTATCACCACCGATGTTGGACTGGCTTGATTTCCCAGAAGCCTTAGGACCGTCATCATCAGAATCCGACCAGTCGTCGTCCTTGTGTTTGCCTGCCATGTATTTCTGTTTCGGAAAAGATTACGAAAACTCTGATGACGACATGACCGAAATAACATGTACACATGAACACACCTTCTCAAATCTGGTCAACTTTTTTATCATTCTACTCCAATTTACCTTTTTTGTTGACTTTGTTTTTGTTTCTCGACCTTGTGTACCACCACCGGCTTTCCCTCCAGCTGCTTTCTTTCTGCGTTCATCTTTCTAGAAACGTAAAGGAAGGAATGCGCATTATCATTAAATAAGTAGGGAATTTCCGGTGTATTTAGTTATATCAATCTTTTACCTTTCCGCCTTTACTGCCATCATCAATATCGGTTAATTTCTGTTTTGCTTCCAAAGCTCGAACCTCATTGACCAATTGTATGTATTTGCCAGATGAAATGTCCTAACAAAATAACCGTTCAAAAATATACTTTACTTGACTCAAATCATTTTTAAAACACACAACGGAATGTTAATAAGTATGCGCTAATCAAATCTAACCTTTGTAGCCTTTTCCGTCATCAAGGAGGTAAAGGATCCCCTCAGCTTTTGAACGAGCGACTTGTGTACAATAAAAGTATCAAAGACAACAGCGTCCTTCACGCCAGCTAGCACCGCATCCAGCAACTTTTGCACATCGTCGCCATTAACGCTTACAGGAAGCACCGTTGACACATCAATCCACCCTGGATTAATTAAACTTTCTTCCACTGATTCCTTTACTTGTTTATAGAGAATTTCCCCAAGGACGACACTTTTCAGGAAGACAAGCTGTTGATTAGGATATCGTTTGGAAATGAAAGCTTTTGGATCAGAAATTCCAAGTCGACCTGCAGCATCCAAGTCCACGTATCCATTCCCATTCATAAATCCTTCAATCCATTGAATTTGTGCTCGAGAATAGGCAGATGGAATAAAATATGAGCTTCTGATGCTCCCACCTCCAGAAATAATCCCATCAATACGTTTTGTAGAAAGGAGACGATCAACAATGTTGAAAAATAATTTCTCTGGAATTCGGCTGGAAAACTTGGAAATGATGGGATTGATTGGTGTAGGCTTCGTAATGGCTGAAAGGATACCCCTAATTCTTGCTGTGTTTCGTCGTACAAATGTTTCCGTGTAAATTAATGAAGGATCCTGCTCATCCTGACGGCCGTGAATAATGCGTCCCAAGCGTTTTGTCAACTGATCTTGAAGAAAGTCTCCAGGAAGGTCATACGTTTTGGAAAGTTCAGAAATTGAAATGAGTCCATCTTGAGAGAGCTTCTCGTCCAATTCTTCGCATAAAGTATCCAGATAGGTTGAGGTAACAAGCTGCCCAAGAACTTGGTAAAGGGACTTGTCTTGTTTCAAAAGGTCTCCCACTCGAGCTTCAATTATTGACAAACCGACACCCAGTGATTGTGACAAAGCGGTCAAGCTGAGCCTCCCTGTCAAATTACCAGAAAAAGATCATTAAATTAACTTCTACCTGCACCATGACACAAATACTGAATCTTTTGCACCCGATTGATACCATAACTGGTGTAGTGTCTTCTTACCTCCATTAACAAACAACTCATCTTGTATTTCCCGATTTAACTGCTGCGGCGTCACATACTCCTTCCCGTCGGCGGTAAAGACCACGTCCAGCAACTTCAACTCGATCAATTTGTTCACAATTTCCACGCAGTTCCTTTCGGTTAATCTGAAATACAAACGCATTAATACTTTCTCAGTGGATTTATTTTGCAAAAATTTGCAATTAGCCCATGTACCTAAGAACACTATCTATTAACTATATATTACTCAGTATCCACACACACCGCTAATTCCAGTAAAACTAAATTAACTTTAACCTTACCTTTGGGAAGCAGCTGTTAGCTGTGCTCTTTGGAAATCAGCTGCCAAACGCTTAACTTCATCCCAGTCGTTGTTCGACATTTTTGTAACTTAACTTTTATAGCTGGAAAAATAATTAAACATTCACTTAACCACTCAGTCTTGGAATTTTACTAAAAGAGCATTTTAAATACGTCTAGTTACAAGCACAACTTGTGTTAAAATTACTTTCACTCAAACAAAACATCCCACCATCTGTTTTCATCTGTTTCATTCGCATTGAATGCTGAAGTGCCCCACCACCACCGCAACCAGATATGGGGCCATATTCAGAGCAAGTCTGCATTTTAATTGACAGAATGAAGACGATTACGAACGCTATGAACGATACTAATGTAGTAACGTTAGTGGAAGCAGAATAGTTTGTTGACCGGTGATAATTACTAAACTAATTTATTAAAGTTACTGAAACATGAATGAATGATACCTTATGCCTCTACAGTTTCATTACGATCGTAAAAAGTGCAGCAACCTGTTGTCCACTCTAAAAACTCAAAACTACGCAAAAACATGCATCTCATTTTTCATTTTGTACGCTTCTTCTGGCTTCTTTAAAGGATTGCGATTCACTAATGAAACAAGTTATAATGAAGTCTTTTAAAGATTTAAGGTCTGTAGTAGATGTAAAAACACATTCCTTCATCTTCAGAAATTATTAATTATGGTGAAAAGTAATTTTTTTACAATGAACACCAAAGCAACATCTGAAATAGCCAATTGTGTTTGGGGCAATGTTAACAAATGCGATTTTTATTAATTTAGCAGGCATTTATTGTATGTATTTAAATTAGATACTTCGTAACCTGTTTTAAATAAAATGGTGGTTAGTAGTGTAGTTCGAAATATATAGTGATAATAAATATCAATAAGCATTAAGCAATGCTAACATTTCAATGACTTCAAAGACTTCAATGACATGTAAGCGTGAACATTAAGGAAATATGAACCATCATCCAATGCAATGGAAAGTTTCATCTGGAAACCTAGACATGCATTCTATAGTCCCCATTGGGGACTCCCCAAACTTTCCAACTTGGTTGTAAATTAATATCCCAATTTCTACACTTTTGTGGAACTATGAAAAGTCTTTATTTGTCTTATGTACTTATTGGAAAGTTTTCAACTAAACAAATTATATGATGCATTAACATTGTCAATTTACATTCATTCATTGATATTTAATTTTAATGTAGATCATTTTTCAATTTCTCAATTCTTCGTACATAGCATGTATTTCAAAAACTCTTCGAAAGAACATCTTTTATAGTTTTATATATTAATGAAGCTTTGATAAAAAATGGGGCAAGGTGAAAGGCCATTATCATCATCGACAATATACGGCAATTTTTTTCGCACAACAAGTCATGCATATATTTTTAACATTTTTGTGGCGCATTATGGACAGATTTCGTCAGAATTCATAACATTCATAATTTCGTTAGAAACGAAGCAGTTCGTTACAATGCATAGGAATGGAATGCATGTCAATAAACTAAATGAAAAATGCTCACAATTGAAAATTATTACAATTACGGTGAATTCGGTTCACTGTTTTTAGATTCGTGGAGGTGTGCCATTTGTATTTAGCTGCGTTTCACACAATAGACCATTAACGAAGCAATGTACTTGAAAGGTGGAATATTGGGAAAGCTTTAATATGAGTATTTCATAAGCCCTGCTCCTATTAACCAAGAATCTAACTCAGAAATTATAACTACGCTCATTCAAGGTTAACTATGTTATCTGACAACCTGTGTTAATTACTTTGTTTTAAAATTTATTTAATTACACAAGATACGATACGTATTTAAATAAAATAATTTCTTAAAATATAATTCGATATAACATTTTAAGTTTTGTGAGGGTTAGTCTACCTTTCTCTAACCGGAATGTATCGTTTTGGTGCTAAGTGTTGGAAACAATTGAAAAAATTAACATTTGTTGTGCTCAGTCAACTTTAGAAAATTATTGACTAGATTCAAATCTATTAACAATAGTTACAATTACCATTCCAGATGGTTTAGCAATTAAATTCAAGTTTAATTTAGGTATATATATAGTAAATAATGATAGCATCAGATTCCCCCATGTTTGGTATGATGATGTCATACTTGACAGGTTTATTGATAATAGGATTATCTTTCCGTGGAATAGACGGATCAGCCATAAGACAGCGTAATCCATTATTGTTATTTGACCCAATTAAGTATAGATACTTTAATTCTTTTAGTGTCATAAGTATTTTCTGGATTTTTTGTAGCCTTGGGAGACACTGTTGTGGAATATGTGTATGAGGTTCCCCTACCCTCCCATGAGCCCTCCCTCGGACATGTAAATGTGAGACAAGCCGGCATTCCTTACATGGATGATGGACTGGGCGCTCCTGCAGATCCGGAGATGGTGAACAATGCAAGATATCAACAAGAAGAGCTTATCTTTTCGCCAGGGAGTGACGATGAACTTAGAGTGAGACCGGATGGGACAGCAGTTTTTACACAGGATGCAGTTGCGGATTATCAAGCGGTAGGGCAGCATGGTCGTCACAGGAAGCTTGCGGGTACAATACACTTTAAGCCAAAAATGTTTTAAAATATCCTTGAGGGATTACCATTTGAATGCAGAGGAAAACTGTTTAAAATTAGATGACTTTTATTATTATTATGAATATTGGTATCCAGTTGAAGAGGAGCCGTTATTATTGAAGGCTCCTGCGAACAATGCAATGGCGGAAGTCTCTGCAAGTAATGTGGTGACGGAGAATTCTAAAACGGCAACAACGACTGTCCCTCCCACAACTACCACTGTAGCAAGTACGACAATAAAACAGGACAATGGGACTGTGGAGGGAGAGCCGAAAAAGAATAACCCGGAAGGTCAAACGAAGCCTGACCAAAGTAAGAATGAAACAAAATACAATACTCGCACTGAGTTTGTTCCATATGATGTATACGAGCCTCAAATTCCAGAATCAGAAAAAAGTACATACATTATTTTTCAAAGTATAACCTTGTCAAGAATAATCATAGACATGAAATTCTCTTTATATTACACAGCATCATCAGGAAGAAATGTACGTGAGATTTCTCCCACTTCCGCTCCAATTTCAGAAGTGACTACAGTCTCGACCGGAACATCGACAATTGCTCCAACGTCATCAAACAGTCAGACAAACGGCGGCGGCAAAACAATCGAAGAAAAGTTGCCTGAGGAAAAGAAACAGCAAAATCAACAGGAAACTCCGCCTACACCAAACGTGACACCTACTGAGGCAGTGCCGAAGACAGACCAAGTTACCCCTACTGCATCAGGTATATGGTTTATAAAGAAAAAATACCATTGTTTAATTCCATTTTTCAACTGTACTCCATTTTAACCCTTAAAACTATTAGCTGCCAGTGGAAGCAGTGCTGCAATCAGTGGATCAGAGTTAGCCTCATCCTCCATTTCGGTTCCTATTGTTGCTCTCATTCCCGAGGAGGTGCTGAAATTAGAGCCCGTGGAAGAAACCAAGACGCAAGATATAAAACGTGAGGTGAAAGCACCAGAGGTACAGGTCGTGAGTACACCTAAACCAGTGGTTCAACAGGAAACTACCACAACATCGACAGCGTCGACATCGGCAACAACCAAAACCACGGAAGCTGTAGTTGATACGACGACAACTGGCAAGCCTGTACCCAGAAGTGTTATCGCAAGTGAAATAACTGTAGTGGAAAGCAGTATCAACGAAGACATCTTGCCGGCAACTAATCATCAAATGGAAGCAAACACAGCTCCCATGAGTAGCGTAGTGACCGAGAAAAGTATTGAGGAATCATCTACTATAATACTGCCCCTTAAACCTGCTGAAAAGACTAAGGAAACCAATGTGGAAACGATCGCCCCTGGCAGTAGTGCAGTCAAGTTGGTACAAGCTATGAATAAACCGGAAATGCCTGCATCATTTTCCTTGAAAATCATTGCAGAAAATAGCGGCTTGGAGAAAAGAGCACCAGGAAACAGCGTGGAAAGTGAGAGCGATCATGGTACCATTGAAAGCAAAGGAAAAGATAAGTCAAAATCTGTTCTTATTGTCCCGTCAACACAAGTGGTTGACACGGTCAAGGTAGAAGAATCAGAGAAAGCGGCCCCAGGAAAGAGTGTAGGGACGAATAAGGAAATAGAAGCGCCTTCGTCAGTATCGCCGCGAGCGGAATCTGCAGCAAAACAAGCTGAAAGTCAAATTGACAGCGACGTGGTTAGGGAAACAATGGCTCCAGGAAGTAGTGTGGCTGGCAACAACGGTATCCTTGGAAATGGTCCCAAAAGTAAGGTATCTCCAGTAGATAGTAAGCTATTAGAAAGCGAGGAGGAAGAGGACGAAAGCAGTGCTCCTGGCAGTAGCGTTGGGGAAAGTACTGCTAATAGGATTTTGCCCGGAAAACAGTCTAACATTGAGGAAGACGAAGAGGAGGAGGATGAGGAGGAGGACGATAATGCACCAGGCAACAACGCAGAGAGTGAGTATGAAAGCGAAGAGGAGACGCCGAGTTCTAAGCCGGTTAAACGAGAGGAAAAGGATGAACAAGTGGCTGTGCTAGTTCGTTCCGTTACTGAGAAGGCGACAACTACATCTTCTGTTTTGAAAGACAAATCAGCTACCTTCAAGCCAGCGGTGAACAATACTGGTCCGACAAATAAAGGCAACAAGGGTCCGAACGAGGCAGGAGGTGAAGAAGGCGACATCGAAGGGGAAGAACAATCTAGTGAGTCGAGTAGTGAGAGTGAAGGTGACAATAATGTTTTCTTTCTAAATTTGAGCAATATTTAATAATAATTAAACAATTTTGCCACTTTTATAGAAGGGTATACTGTTGAAGATGAAGAAGAGAGTAAAACGGATGCCCCTGCAGAGTTTGGTTTATTTTTCCACGGAAAGCATGCAGTTAAAGGACATGGTCGACGACGTCGACGAGGTATGTATACTGGAATTTACTTGTAAAATGACAGTTAAAATATTTATAACCGTTGATTATTTATGCAAAGATTCATCATCCGACGACTACTTGGCTGATATGCTAGTCGCCGCGAGGCAATTTGAAAGCAACGGTTTTCAAGAACCATCATCACGGCGACTCAAAAGGTCCGCAACAGCAGCGGGGATGACTGGCATGAAACAGTTGATCGTGGATGGCCATAAAGTGTACGTGAACATTCCGGAAACAATTTCCCCAGACGAAGAGGACAATGGACCCAGGAAAACACGTCAAACTGTTCAAGAGTTTGTGAGCGTATCCGCTCCCAGAACCACCAAATTCCCACCGGCCTTCTGTGAGCTTGACAGGGACGGTGGTATCCTCTGTCCAGGAGTTAAAAGAGGAATATTTCTGGAGCAATTTTATTATGACGCGGACAATAATAGGTGCTCGCATTTTGTTTACAATGGATGCGGTAATTGACATAAAAATTCTGCTTATAATATCATGGCAAGTGAAATTCTTCTGATTATATGTATTTACTGATTTCTTAAAATTATGTAGGTGGCAACGCCAACAGGTTCTCAACGTTATGGGAGTGTACCCAGTATTGTGGAAAGCGGCACTCCAATCCAAACTATAAATAGGAAAAAATCAATATACTATACATGCATGCTCAAAAATAGTTTCTCGTTCAAATAATTCTGGCTAAATTTTATTTGTAGTTTTCAAAATCAGTATATTTAATAATTGATTGACTGTTGACTTTTAAAATATGTCGAAAATAATAATATTAATTAATTTACTAGATATATTTCATAATTTTTAAATCTTAGCTACTTGTAATCATGATAATACTTATCATATCCTTCGCTGCCTGCATTAAATAAATCTAATCAATCAACTTGTATACAACTTCTTCTTTTGTTCCCATAAATAATAATGCAAATGACAATGCCAATACAAAGACCATCGTAATAACAATAAGAAGAACAATAGTTCGTCTTGAAGCTGCAAGTTGCAATTGTAATAAGGGAGTCGTTAATAAACACAGTTTATTACCGAAGGAATGACTTTCAATTACTAAGATACGATGGTGGAACCAAACTGGAGCACACCAGTGTATGTCATGAGTCATGTTAAATGTCATTTCAGCACAAAAAATGAAATATCAACTACAACAACAGTATTTTTTATATTTCTCAGTTTACCCCCATACGTAATCGTCAGTGTCAGTACTTTAGTAAACCAACAAGTTTTTAACAAACTGAACCACAGACTGGGGACAGTTTGAAAATACAATATGAAAATACAGTAGTAATCTTGATAAGTATTGTACACCACCCCCAGCTTACAGCACTACCAAACTTAAGTTTACTACAAAATCTTCATTGTCTACTTGCACATAATATATGCGACTACCGACCATGCTAATTTGAATCTTTATGGAACCTTCATTAATGACCATCATAATGTATAAAGAGATGTGGCCATCAAAACTAAAAAATGCTCGTAAATAATATTTATTACCTAGTACATATTTACATATTTAGAATTTTTGTTGATATGTTTTTATTTCTTCTGAAATGCTGACGGTGTCATAATTTTCTTAAGTTTTCAGATCTAACGAGCTCTATGTATACTATGCATATATTATTCTGTTTACTAAACTATACTGAACTTACGTCCTGCATCCGCTTTTTATCACATTCGGCCTTTTATCTTTATCTGTCCATTTTAATCAGCGAGTGAAACAGATAAAGTTCTGACTTGATCTGTCGAATATTATGGTTCTTTTAATCACTTGCGACATTTCTTGTCATTTCGTGCGTGTGTACTACCACGTTCGATAGTCTGCTGATATTTTTGGTTCATTTTATTTACTAGTCACCACCGTTTACATAATAAGCAACAAAGTTCAGTTCAAAGTCTATTTTTTGTCACGGATGTACATCTTCTTGTCAGCCTGTACACAAGGAGAGCTTTTACTGTTCTTGTAGTAGTGTGCGTGTGTGCATCCAAAACTAGTGGGTTAATTAATCAATGTGTGCTTCTCGATTTTCTCTCCTTTAAGTATTTACACGTTTCTATTGTATTTAATTTAATGTGTATAATATAATCGACATCAAGATAGGAATTCCTACCTTACTAGTCTCATGAATGCAAAATTAGAAGGAATAATAATAGTTTAAAGCTTACACAGCTTATTATAACAACTCTAACTGTTCTATGAAAAGAATGCTTTAAAATTACGAGCTGCGATTATCTTTATTTTCAAGTGAATCTTTTCGTGACACTTCATTCTGGATCCACTCATTATTACTTCACTTTACGTTACGTACTAAACATAGTACCAGGTCATTTCCAAAGCATACAATCGTCTTTATCACAGATTCATCATCGTCAACGAGCAAAACAAAGAAAGAGCACTAAAGTATTTTACGCAGTGCCTAATCAAAGAAAAACAGCGATAATTACCCAATATTCTATAAAAATTGTTAACATTTTGATTATTGCAAAAATAAACATTTTCAAATTCACAAGTCCCTCCACAAGTCGTCAAAAATTCTACATTTAGAGAGTGGAAGTTGACATATGCCATTCATTTACAGTTTCTTTCCGGTACTTGAACAGGTTGGTTTTTAATCCATTGCCAAACAACGTTTTTGTCTTTCATTTAAATCTTTGCACAATTAACATTTTCAAAATATTTACCTTTCTTACTACATGCAATTACTTTACTATATAGTATTATTTATCGACAAGTATTAGCCTACTGGATTAGCTATTTACATTTTGAATTACAATGTCTGTACAATATATACACAACGTTAACAAAAATAACATATGTAAAACAACTGTATTTTTACCATTAAAAAAGTACATCTAACAACTCACATCCGTTGGGAATGGAGTAAAAAATAATACAGAAAAAAGTTTTCAAATAATCTTTTATAGTCTATTAATTTCCATTTACTTCTCCCCCTCCGTTGACTGTTGATCATCGTCCAGTTGATCCTTACTTGACGTTTGAGAATGATGATAAGCGGGGGACGAGGTTGGTGGTGATGGTCCATTTGGAACAACGGGAGTTGGACCGTTTGTCAACGTGGAAGAACTTTTGCTACTACTGACATTTGTAACGGGCGCACCATTGGCCATGGGGCTGGAACTGGGAGAAACCGACGCGCAGGATGAGTATGAATGAGGACAGCATGAGGAGGGTGAAGAGTTGATTCCGTTTGCGGTTGCCGTTGACAATGAGCCGTTGTTACGGAGATTTTCTTGTTGAATAATGTAATCCTCTCGTTGGGCGATGAGTTCAAGGAGACAACCAACAGAGCCAAAGTAACCTTCATGTTCCAGGAAAAGAGCCTTGAGAGCGCCCTTTGACCAATATTCCATAGCGTATGAGAGAAGCTTCATGGAGATCGTGTTGACACGGAGAAAGTTGCCGACAAAGAGCACCTAAAATGAACAGGACAAATGGTATTAGAAAGAAAATTTAACAACATCGACAACATGCATGTATATACCTAAATGAAATTAAGAAAAATTCTTACCCTCGAAATCCCTTCATTCAAAGCGCACATTCTAGCAATGGACGCGATGTTATTGGTAATTGTGACTAAAGTGGCTCGGGCAAGATCTTCCCTGCTCACCGTCTCTCTTCGTTCTGTACAAATCATTTGCCCAAAGCTGGAAGCGACGAGGTTTCCATCCAAGCCAAACTTGTCGTAGCCCCCTCCATAAATGTCCTTGACCAGCTTGTCCACCCGCGTGTTGTCACCACGAGAAGCGAGCTCAATGGCTTCTTCGAATGTGGAGCAGCCGGTGAGAAGACAACAGAGACCAAAGAAGGTACCACCTCCAAGGCTATTGGTGGATAAACAGACACATATTTCAAATTAATATCAGGCTATTTCATACAAAATCAAGGGAGAAGTGTTAGTAAGCGCCGGCTCAAAGTCAAAATCACAGAAATAAAAAAATAAAAAAGAAGCGTTGAGTACAGAGTAATGAGAAAAGGCGACAAGAAAACAAAAAACGAACTCTGTGAGGTAATCGCAATCGCACCTAGTTCCCGAAACTCGCACGAATTTGCCAGGGCCTGTCACTTTCAAAATGCTCACACCGGAACCGACATTGACAACCTGTAGAATAAAATTTTAAAAATAAATTATAAGTAAAGTTGCATAAAAGGCAGAGACGGTTGCACTTTTTGACAGTTAAATATTAGTATATGAATAATGAACGCACCATGAAAGGATACCTCATTGATTTAAAATCATAGGTGGTTTTTTCACTAGAATCTGATTTAGGACAATTCCAGTAGTAGCACTCATCAGGATTATTAGCTTGAATATATTCGATCCCGCGAATTAACGAGTCCAGCTCATCAAACTTGTGTAGTTTCATATTCACTTCCTGTTAAAGAATTGACATTAAAAATTGAAAAGTATTCCTAAAATAATCTATTGTCAAATGTGTAGCTTTCATTATATTGAATTGTAATCGCAATTATACCTCATAAAACTCATTTTCAAACTTGTAAGCACCGCCTCCTGTTGCACAAATTGTGCTCGCCAATGTAGCCATTCCTTTGTTTTTGGCAAGTTCTAAAAAGTTTTCCATCTCCGAGGTGGGAAACCGAATAAAGTGGAGACTTCCCGTACGACCACCAATTGTGACATTGTCCATCTGAGAAATGAAAAGGTCATGATATTATATTGGGGTAATGTGAAATTACGATTGTCTTTGCAACAATTCTTTTCACTTGACATTTGACCTACCTGCAAGTGGTCATCCCGGTGCCCTGTGTTCCCATAAGACTTATTATTAACCATATACTTTCGAATGTTCTTTAGTGTTTCCACCTCCAGTTCTTCTTCCGCTTCCGAGGTATCCGTGGGCTCAAAATAGACTAGTTTTGCCAGAGTTCCCCCAATGTCCATCCCAAACCATGGCATAGCTATATAACCAGAGGAAGCAGAAGAAGAAATTTTAACACCATTTCTTTCACTATCACTACCTCCTCCTGCACCATCACCTCTAGTATTACTTTTATTAGACGCTACAGTAGGCTGATCAGCAGTGTCCGACTCCATTGTACAATTCTAATTTCTAATGTACAAACGACTACTTAGAATCACTGCTCGAACGATGCATCTTTTCTTAATGATGATATGTATGAAATCTTTTGCGCAAACTTTTCTGCACCAACTTGTCTGCTCCTCTCGAGCTCCATCTTTTAAATAATATAAACTTAAACAAAATATTTATTTCAAATGTCATGACAGTTGACTTACGTGGGAGCTCTGACGAGTTGATACTGTTCCAATGTACCAACTTGGCATGATGACTGCAACCATTACTCGATACACAGGCCATTGTTGCTTATTTTGTATACTCAAATTCAGGAGAAATTTGCAAGAAAAAATGTGCACAAATTTCTAATAAAAATCGCAGACTACAAGAAGATGTAAGAAGACATTGAGGATGTAAATAGGATGTTCCAGGTTTGCAAATGAATGAATGCACACACGTATCTCCATACAACTCGTTATCCGATGAACAACTAATGTCGCACTTGCCACTACTGTCGTGCTTGACTTTTCTCTAAATCTGCGCTGCAACAAAAAAAGAAAACCCAATATTATAATTTCGTTGATACGAATGTAATAATTAGAGTACTCTGCTTCTACCATCATCATCGTCAACGAATCATTATCATAACCACATGTCAGGGACCGAGAGAAAGAGACCACCACCACTACCAAATCATTCGTTATCGTTCTGCAGTAATCATTATGATGATGACGCTTCAGAAGAACACAAGGTCGAGCAAAAAATCTACTATTAGAGATCACGTCGCTGGTGCGGTGGTATCGTGCTTTTGTAGAACTATGGACTGTGATGGGTATTACATAGTATAATATTGGATTGAGTTGGTTTTGGTTTTATTTTGATAGCGCTGCCCTATACCATGATCAATCATCATCCTCACTTTTGACTTTGCCATGTGTCCACCATTTTTGCACATTTCTGACAGTTGCTACACGGGATACCACTGTGTGTACTTAGCTGTTGTATGAACAGAGAATCGAGAGTGAATATTATGTGATTAACTACGCGTGCGTTTTGTTTGACTTGGCGAGCAAAATCATGCACAACGTGAACTCGATGGAATATTATGTAGAAACTGACTGGACAGCGGACATGATGAACATTGAACTATAATGTTATGATGATTGATGAGAATTGTGTAATTTTCGCTAGTTTTTTGGGGAAGCACACTACATGCAGAAATTTTTACCGTAGACATAAATATAGGTATATAGTATGAAAATGAATGGTTCATATAATGTAACTTTATCCAACCATGTACCTACATATGTGATATAATGAAGGTAGGCTTTATGTACTTATGGTCTATCGGGTTAATCTAGCGAATCTTGTAAATTAATTAAACACAGTTAAAAACTGCTGCAGTGCATAGACCGTACTGTATATGCCCACGGCGGTATGAATACTACTGAAGCATATTTGCAAATTCTTGATTTTTGGTGGAAGGTCTTTTCAGCAAAAAAAATTACTGTTTTCGCTGAGTAGCTAGACATAATAGCAAGAAACAGGATATAATATAGAGGATGATTGATGTTCCATCCTAATTCTCCGATACATGAATAACACGGACTAAATTTCATTAATGAGTCAAGTAATTGCCAGAAAACCATAAAAGAGTCATTAATGTCAATACGGTCATCTACTAGGTCAGCACATTCACTTGTGACCGAAAGGCAACGTGATATTTGAGTGATCTGCGGTAAGTCGGCAGGCTGTGTAAACTATGTAAAAATGATTACTATCAACATAACAGCGATAACGTCAACTTCTATAAATAATCTTACATTTTTCACGTTGCAACACAATTGGAGAGTGCACTCCGCGCACCACGCACGCTGTTGACAGTTAAAAACAAATTGATGTTGTGGTAGTCAGGACTTTAGATTCAATTCCAACTGTGGTTATGAAGATGAACTTTACACTGTCCGATGAGGTGACCACTAATTAATGTTTTAAATGTGTAAATATAGTCATACAAATATGTACCTAAACAGCTTGTGGCTGTCACCGATAATCATGTTAAAATAAATTACACAACTTGTTGCATATGAATGCAATCGATGACTGGAAAGTGTTTTCGGTTTGAAAGATACTTTTATTCTGATAGAAACATGTTTTCCATTTTGTTCGCCTTTTAAAATGCTATTATTTTGGTTTTCTATCTTCAGGCCAGGTAAAAGTTTCTCATTCATCGCGTCATCAGCTTAAAGGAAAATTCTTTTCGTGTTTCGTGCAAAGAAAATAATAGGCAAAAAGTATGACGGTGATCATTTATAATGAGCGTATAAAAACGCATTTACGATCTTTCAGCCAGAATTAGGAAGTTTAGTAAGTCTGGTAAGGAAAGTGACGCCAAGAAGGGTCTACCTTATGACGTAAACCAGACATTTACGAGAGGAAGATACCAAGTCATTATAATGGTTACGTCAGGTAAAAAATCCACTATAATTTTCGGTTTGGTTGTAGTTCAATAATCCAAAAACTAAATATCTTATCCAATGACCATGTATCTCACGCCGGCAGACACGTGGTGCTTTGTCCGTGCATATCAAGTTCGTTCAACATTGCCGTAAATTGGCGTAAATGTGTAGTTGCTGGCAGTTGTGCAAATGCAGTAATTTTTACTTTTAAGTTTATAGCCATCATTTCAGCTTTACATTTGACAGTAAAATTGAATTTGCTCTTACTCTGACAAAAAAACCTAGATTACAATGAGATGTTAGATGAGAGAGGATCAATGTGAATGAACCCAATAAAATAGTGCAATAGTAATAAAGAGTGAAATATTTTAAGTATTTACATACCATTCATTTTAGTACTGCTCAGTTCTCAGTACGCCTAAAAAGGTAATAAAAATACTACGCTTAGGACGGGAGATTTCATACAGAAATCAGCACAAAATTCCATTCAAACCTGACAAATTCGTTTTCAAATGACTTCATTGTTCTATTCTGTTCAATATCACATTTATTCTTCGACAGGTTTAGTAGTTTAGTTTAGTATCATCAAATGTAATGTCAAATGCCCTTCAATTTTGCATCCTTTAATTGTACAATCCAGATCGTTCATTTTTTCAACCAACAACAACTTTATGTAAAGACACGTGTCAAAGATATTCCATCAAAAAAGCTTTGCTAATTGTCGTTTTAATATCCATTGTTATATTTTATGTTTGTACGTAATAAGAGACCAAGGGCATGGAAAATGAGCATGACAGATAATTGCACCTTCCAGTTTGTCATAATCATTAGTTTGTATAGAATAAACCCCTGACTGGGCTAATTATTTAACCATCTAACTACGCTAACTTTTCGGCAATTAAGTCAATGTCATTCGCTTATTTGCTCCAGTTTTTATACATTTGATAGATGACGCTGATGATGAAACCTTAAGCTAATGGGTGAAAAAAAATCGTACCACCGTTCTTTAAGCTTGTTCTATCGGTCATCATCGCACCAGCACACCTATTATGTATTTATACCGCATTCAGCATAATCATCATCTTCAGATCACCAAAACCACAAAATGTCAAATCTAAATATATCCTGTCGAATTCCAACTGCGTAAAATAAACTTCTGTCTGTGATACTTACCCCTGGGTGGCATATGTAGATAATTAGTTTGATAACCCAGTTCCAAACTCCACACAATTTATCCACAAAGGCACGGGTCAGCTTGATGGGAATGATAGTTTTTATTTTCCACTCAATAAAAACGTAGTAGTAGCACCATGAAAATTGTAGTTTATTTGCACGATCAATACTAATTTTTAAATCAATCAAGTCTCAAGTACAATTTGTGTTATTGGATAGTACACAAGAAAATGAAGGGACGGCAACAAATTGATGTGGAGAAATGTTAAAGGTGTGAGCAGTTGTGTAAACTGAAGGTGCAAAGATTGTGTTGGGGAGGAGGAGAAGGGAGTGCTGGGTGGGGTGGGGAATCCTTGCTAAGTTGGGTGAGTAGGTATATGCAACGCGAGATTATTTTTTGTCTTTGTCTCTTTCTTTGATGATGATCATCAACTGAAAACTATACACACAACACTCAACAGACACTTACTGAACCCAGGAAAGAGCTCTTAAAACTAAACACTTTGTTGTAGTAAATGAGCGGATAGGAGCGAGACAAGAGAGAAAATAATATCTTTTCTTGTGCCGTTACATTGTTTTAAAATTGATAACAACGATTGATGATTATAGAGTAATCACTCATTAGGGTTATTTATTATGTATGTTTGTACATACATTGCGTCCACTCGACAAGGAGGAGACAAACAACTTATCAAAAAACATACGAGATAAGTAATATTCCATCATGGTTCTTTCGTTCTATTACTTCCTCCTCACAACAGCAGGAATTGTACAGACGCAAATGTTTATAATATAATACGTTGAGTTGAGTGTTCTCAAAGAAAAAAAAAATATTAGTGTGCACTTGATCGCCTAATTATGAATGATTATCATTAATTATTATCATCTTCTCTGAGGATGCGGCAGGAATTTAATACTCATTTAGGAATGAATATTAAATTGCGTGTACCTGAGTGAAATAATATATTATATTTTTCCAAGAAGAGCAGTTTCCCTGCTTTCTGAGATAAAGACGACACAAAATGATGAGACGATGATTATAAGCTTTTTAAAAAAGCACGACGAAGCTCACAGAGAAGGACACTCACTCTGGCAGACACTCAGGTGATTTTCTATCTATATAAAAATGTATGTATCTTTTTTATACGACCGACATCCTTTTCCTTCTCTCGTCCTTCTTCTTTCTGGCTCCGGCTCTATGTTTTCATTTCCTGCGGTCTCACACCACCTTACTATATAACTCACCATGCGAAACAAGAGCACTTCAGCAACAAGAGCAGAATGAGTTAGGTTTTTTAAACGGTGTATTTATTTATATGCTTATCTCACACAGAAGAAAAGCCGACTGCCAACTATATAGTAGTAAGTAATAAATATTATGAACTGAACGGGAAAGAGTGTGGTAGCGTGATCATCACAGAGAGTCCAAAGTGCACTGCACAACAGCGTCTAAACTGCAAAAATTATTCTCGTCAAAATCATAATTGCATAAATAGTTGTTCTCTATAATGATAGCTATATGTTTGTCTGCAAATGTACGTATCTTTTGTAACATTTAATGTTTAATGAGTAAAAAATAATTATCTTGAGCGGAGGGAGCATTGTTGTGTGTTGACTCTATACTGCTGTTTCTACTGACATGTAGAAATCTCTAGTAAAATATTGGTACAGTATAAACACTCGCATTATATTGCTAAAAATTCGTACATGAATACGAACGCCTATAAATAATGAATAAAAAGTGTTGTTTTATTTACGTGTGAATGTAAAAAGTCATTGTACGTTAGTATGCGAATGAGAGAGGAGTGTGGTTTGGTGAAATATGGGGTTGTGTCGCAGATAGTGAGGAGAGCGTTATGATTTTATGCAACGGTTATATATGAGTCATGACAGAGTTGTGCTACTGACGACAGCTCAACTGAAAAGAGTTGCCCATTTTTCGTAAGAGAGAATTGTTTTGGTTGGGCTTCGCTCGAGTCAGGCCATCCGGCGAAAAAGCCTTGTCGACGAGTCACATTTCACACAATGCAATTATTGCATGTTACATACCTACATACATATTTATAGTCATCGATAATATCAAGTTATAGTTGTAGGTTTTCATGCGCTATAATATTGAATATTGCAATAATTGTATAAGACAAACATTTTATATCAAAGAAAATAGTATCACATTTTTACGCGTATAGGTTGCAAAAAGTTATCATATCGTCCTGACTCACGACTGCGAGTGAGATTACACGTATACTATGAACAGTATAAAAATGAAACAATGTACGTGTGTATTTTATGCCGAATAAGTTCAAACTTAATATTTGTGTTTATCATCCCACCCAATGCCAAAACGAGTAATCTCTGGTTGTGTGTGGGAGGATGAAGTTATTCACTATCTGTCCAGTAAAGTCAAACTCTGTCAATTATTTCTTTGTCCGATGAATACTGAGTTGGTAAGCATAATGTTCTCCCTCATTGTCGGTCAGTCAGCAAGCATGCACGTGATCGTATTTAATCCACAATGTATTGTGAATGATATTAAAAATATGACAATTATTATTAGTTTTAGCCATGTAAGAGGAATATGTCATATTCGTGTACTGAGCTTATGCAATCACGCAAAATATGTACGGAAGCTTGATGATGACTAACTTCCTAACTATCGTTCTCACAAAACACGCATAAATTGACAAAATTACTCAGGGACATCTATGGCAAACATGCATAATTTAATGCGCTTTTTACGACAATGTACGTGGATTTCTTCTAAATCTCAAAAACCGTGCTATTAAAATTAATTTTTAGTACGATGGATATGGAGCGTGGCCATGATATGTGATGCGAAACGCGATGATGATTGTTGTTTTTAGGCGGAATGAAAAAGCATGCATGTGAGATGCGAGTCATGCGACACAGTTCCCGTTTCCCTCACGTTGCATTTTTATCAACAAAAACAACATCAGCCGGTTCTCGTGCAGATGTATTGTAGAGTAGCCGTGCCGTGAATGTACGAGATGAACTAGCAAGCATTTGCAATTTGCAAGCAATGTCAAATGTACACTTTAATTTGTGAGAGATTTTGATTCGAAATAATTGAAGTGCACATTTCACAGTGAACAGAAGAGTTCACGTAAAACATTAGCTACATCGGTCAATAGCTGTTTAAAGTATGTACCGCGAAAACGTGTATTAAGTTTAAGGTTATTGCTGGTAAGCCCCTGAATTTTCACTGTTTTTTTCATTTCCTTTCAAATGTCAACGGCTATACTGTAAAGTTATATTTTGTAAAGGATTTGATGTTTTCTCTTTCAGGTAAATCGATCTTTGGAAAACCGGTAAATATGCTGTATTCAACAAGTCCAGTTATTTGTAGCGGCAGTGTTCCGACGAGGTTCCGAACATTTTTGTTACGTCAATGTCATCGCCTCCACCAACGTGCCAGTATTACAACAGTCAGATTTTCCGTATCTGATTCTGCAGCAGAACGCCAACCGGAAGGTCATCATTTTGTCACTCCTTTCACGGTGTTTGACACTGCAAAAAACGCCAAATGTAGACTGACGACAAGACGACGAAATATCCTGACCTGGTACTCATGTGGTCCCACTGTTTACGACTCGGCTCACATAGGTCACGCGAGTTCGTTTGTTAGACAGGACGTAATTAGAAGGATATTGGAGGGGATGAACAAGGATGTCACAGTGATTCAAGTGATGGGGATCACAGACATTGATGACAAGATAATCAAAAAAGCTAATGACACTGGCGTGGAATGGAATTCCGTAAGCAAGCATTTTGAAAGGGAATTTGTTGAAGATCTGACGAGTTTGAAAGTACTTTCCCCACACGTCTTTACCAGAGTCAGTGATTACCTCCCACACATCCTCCAGTTTGTGGGGCAGCTAGTGGAAAGCGGTTATGCGTACGCGGTTCACGATGGCAGCGTTTATTTTGACACGGAAAAGTATGGAAGTAGATACGGTGTATTTCGACAAGCTTCATCTCCTGAAGACGCCAATCCGGCAGAAGAAGGCTCCAGCTCCACAAGTGATGGGAAGCGAAATGTCAGGGACTTTGCATTGTGGAAAGGCGCTAAACCTGGAGAACCGTACTGGACAAGTCCATGGGGTTCTGGAAAAGGTCGACCTGGGTGGCATATTGAATGCTCCGTCATGGCCTCCCACTATTTCGGATCCTGTCTTGACCTCCACACCGGCGGGAGAGACTTGATATTCCCACATCATGAAAATGAGGAGGCTCAATGCTGCGCCCACTTCCAGTCATCCCAGTGGACTTCCCACTGGCTCCACATGGGCCATTTACATTTCCAGGGCGACGTAAAAATGTCAAAGTCGCTGGGAAACACCGTGTCAATACGTGCCTTTCTGGAGGAACACTCGCCCGACGTGCTGCGTGTCATGTGTATCAACTCAAAGTACAGGAAAAACCTCGAGTACTCTCCCGACACGGTCGCCATTGCCAAGAAAATTTTGCGGAAGCTGGCCACATTCCTTAACGACACCGGAGCAATTCTCAACGGAACGAAACAAGTCAAGCCAGCCTCATCGTCTTCAGACGAGAGTTCCCTCTGGACACATGTGGAAAACGCAAGAGCTCAGCTGAATGCTGCCCTCCTCAACGATTTTGACACTCCAGAGGCTTTAAAAATTGTTACTGAACTGATTTCAGATTTTAACCGTCATTACGTTCCCGCTGACGATAGTAGTAGCAATAGTAGCAAACACTGTTCGTTAGTGAATTACCAACTAGTCCTCGCCGTTAAAATATTTGTACAAGATTTTCTCAACATAGTCGGATTATCGCTATCGTCAAGCATTAGCGGAAGCAGTTGTAGCACTAACTCTACCATCAGTCAAGATTTACGCTTAGAAAACGTGTTAAACCAATTTGTCCAGTTTCGCAATCAAGTCAGATCATATTCCCTTGCGATGGAGGAAAAGAGCAAGGAAGCTCGTAAGGAAAAGATTAACGAGCGAAAAGAGTTGTTACAGGCTTGTGATACGGTGCGTAACGAAATGTTAACGGAAAACAATGTGGAAATTAAAGATCATGGGAAAACTTCGTCTTGGTCATTTGTTGAATCGGGGAGCAAATAATAAAAACAACCATTCAAATTCAGAAATCCAAGTCATTTTTCTCACAGAAAATTCATACTTTATTTACAAATTTTATGTGCCTTGCGCATCACTCATTCAAAACAATAATCATTACTCGCAACGGTGCATATAATCATAATCATAACTTCAAAATCTTCTAACTTCGCACTTCCATCACCGCTTGCATGCGTCACATGAACCACGAGGCGTCTCACAGTTCCCCATATCACGCAAAACGTATAAATCTCTGTCTGCTGAGCTGGAAATCCTGGACAAATCTACAACTCTCTATCTTTGATGGTAAAATTATCATCCTTACGCGGTTGCTTACGAAGCAAATTTGAACATGAAAGTGTGCACGAAATCTACGTAGCGTTTTCCCATAAAATTTGGAGCATAGAGTTTGCGATAAGACGAAATCTTAACAAAAATGCTTCGCGTTTGTAAAGCGGATAGCGTAGCCGACACATTTATGCAACAATAATCAATGTAGTGTGGCATGGCAGGTTCGAGGATTCACGTGATTGGCTGGATTTTTTTTTGTGTGGAAGACGAAGACGGTAATACTTTAGTTGGCTCGCTCCGGTAAAAACAGGGTAAAGTAAAAAGCCATACAAGTAGAGAGAGACAGCAGCAGCAGACGAATTTAGGTGAAGAGAGCATGAAAAGCAGCGCCGCAGCGGCAGCAAAGGCGAAGCTAAAATTCCAAACAAAACAACTCTTCCCCAAAAAGAAGCCCCTTTTACCTATCCTGCAATGCATCAAACTAATATGTAATTTGGATTTTGGAAAGTCGAGCCATCGGGAGTTTAAGCACCACTTACTCGTCTACCGTTTTCCTAACGTTTTGTCCAGAGAAACGTTTGTGGACCGATTAACCTTGTGATTAGTTGGGGAAATAGTCCGCTGGTGTCGCTAAAATTAATTGGTGACAGGGATTTCGGCGAGAAGCGAAGGTCAAAGGCGAAGAAGTATGCCGTTTTTTAAGTTTTTGAAATGATGCAGTATAATAAATGAAATGATGCTTTTTTAGACAAATGAAAAGTTGGTGTCATTAAAATGCTGCTGTGAAGTTGATAATTTTTAATGAGTGAGTAAAATTTAGTTAATGACATGGCTGATGACAATTCAGCTCAGTTAAATCCTCCAACTGCGGAGGGAGTGGGAGAACAAGGTGCTAGTAATACGGTGGTGGTGATTCAAAAGACAGTAGAGACGCCCAAAAAGTTGGCAGTGTCGTCGTCGTCGCCTCCGTCCTCCAAGACGTTGGAGGCCTCCAAGGATAGCGCGAGGAAAAAGGCGTTATCATTCTTGGAGATATCGAATAAGAAGGTGGTGTACTGTGGGATTCCTAGCTGCGGTGTGAAAAGTGACAGACTGACGACAGCGTCATCCAATGTCTTGACGTACTATGGGTATAAAGACAGATTGGCGGTGGTTAAAGTATGTGCTAATTGCAGGGAAAAGGCGGAACAGTTTGAAAAGGTAAGATGATTTTAATTGGTGACGGTTACTATAGTAAATGGTAAAAGTGATTCGATGATTTCAGTTTTGTTGGATGATTATTTGATGCCATGACTATTTTCACTGTGTTCAGGACTGTGTAGAGGCCGTTAGAAGTGGTGAAGCTATCTTCACAATTAAGCATGAGCCCGTCAGCAACATGCCGGAAATGGTTGACTTGGATGACGACGATAGCCCATTCCCTTCTGATGCTGCTGCGTCCCGGGATAACGGCGAAGAAGTTGAGGTGGACTTTGACAGAGGGGATGTGGAGGGGCTCGTCAAAAGTATCACAGCCAAATTCAACGTTCGTCTCCAGGTGGAAAAGTGTACAAAGCTGTGTACTGAAGAGGCAAATAAACTAGGTACACATAAGCGAATATGCTATATACAAATTTTTAAAATAAAAAAATATTGAATTTGCTTCATTGCTCAGACATGTTAAATTAACTGCTGACTTTTTTATTTCGTACAGAAAAGGAAATGCACGAATTGGATGAAATGATGAATTCCGTGGATAATGTGCTGTACGAAACGTGTAAACGGTACAACAGTGTGTTTGACAAAAGACCTCAGGTATGTATATTAAATTGCGGGTATCCTGTATGTTGAATGAATAGTAGATTAATAGTTGATATTTGTTTGTTTTAAAGCCCGTGGTTATTCAGGAGATGGAAATCAATGCGGACGGAAGTATTAGGCGACGGAATGTGGGAAGCGAAAAAGTGTTTGTGAACAGTGAATCTTTGAAAAAACTAGCTGGTATCGTCAACAAGTCTCCTGACAAAGCGGAGGAGGAGGGGACCGCCACCTCACCCACAGAACCCGCTAGCGAAGGCGATATCTTAAATCAATCTAATACCAGCCAATCTGACCCATCAACGAGGAAACCTGGTCCAGCGTCTAAAACTGGATACTGTAAGCCTTAAAACATCAGTGAAATTAAACTCGACATTTTCTTGTGTTAGTAATTTAATAATGTTTTATTCATCTATTTAGATGAAGCATTGGATGCTCAGAGAAGCGGACCCTTTGAGGTAAGAAGATTTTGTAAAAGTTAGTTATGTATTTAGAAAAATATTGATGGAGTGAACGTGAGTGTGAACAGTAAGAATGTTAAAATTATTAAATATTTCAACAGAGACAAGTTGAACGGCCTCCAGAGCTCCTCCAGAAGAAAGTAAAGAAACTGTTGACTACTCCCAAAATCATTCCCAGAGTTCGACCAAAACTGGGTGATATTATATACGGAAATTATAGAAGTATGCTTCAATTCTGGCTCCAGGCAGAAATTTTGGAAGTGGTTCATAATGAAACAACAGATCAGGTATTATGACTGTAAAAACTGAAAAATGTTAACAAGTATAAAATACTGAGAATGAAATCACATCTTGATCGATCAACAGGACGAGTTTGTCGTTCATTTCGAACCTACCATCAGGAAGACCGGAAAGCCAACAGGAGGCGAAGAAGGAGAAGGAACAGTCCGTGTAATCCGTCAGCTAAGTTTGAAACAAATGGCTTTCAATGTTCCATGCCCATTTCACCTTCCCGTGGGTAGCAGAGTAATAGCAAAGTTTAGGGATGAACTCTCATCCGATCCTGACGTAGATGGGCTATTCTACGCCGGAATTGTGGCAGAACCCTCAAAGCCTCAAAGTAAAGATAGGTATCTCATCTTCTTCGATGACGGCTATGCCCAGTACGTGTTCCCTGACGACGTTCTCCTCGTCTGTGAAAGTTCCAAACTTGTCTGGAATGATGTGTACCCTGACTCATACGACTTTGTAAAAGACTACGTGACAAGATGGCCAAACTGGCCGATGGTTAAGCTCCACGTTGGCTCAATGGTGGCAACAGAGTATAATGGAAAGTGGCTGGTAGCTCGTATTTTGGAAGTGGATTGCTCTCTGGCTAGGATACGCTTTCAGAATGACAGTAGAGAAGAATGGATATACCGTGGATCAACTCGGTTCCGCCCCGTGTACCGAATCTTTGAAAAAGAAGCAGATATGAAAGCTCAACAGCAGGTGACCAGCTCGAAAGAAAATAAAATACCTCGTCATGACCCTGAAGAGTTCAAAAATCGAAGTGCCCCCACTGTTGAGTATAAATGCAGTGATGATAGCGCCGTGGCTCTTTACCAGAAAGGTGCTAGGAAATCCACTGGTCGCCTTCAACTCTATGATGAACTTCGAATTTTCACTGGAGGCGGCCTCTCGAGCAACTTTATAAATATGCTAGATCCTGACCTGTGCATTGAGTTCCAGGGCACTCTTGCGAAAATCAAGATTCCTTTAGATGCCCCCAAACCCAAGAAAATGGTGCCTCACACCTGCTCCCCTTCTTGTGTCATTCCTTTTGTGCCGTCTAAGGAACTGAAGCGTGCAAGTCCGTTGGCTATCCCGTTCTTCTTTGGTTGGGACAGGGATGTTAGCAAAGCACCTCGTCACGTAGTATTTTACAGAGCACCCTGTGGTGTTCGACTCCGAGACTGTGATGAACTAGCCAAGTTTTTGGACACGACTAATTCAAATTTGTCAGTGGATCACTTCTGCTTTGAATACTCGGTCGATTGTCTCAACGAATTTGTCCCTGCTAGAGCCCTTGTGAATGTGAAAGACATTTCCTATGGAAAGGAGGGCGCCCCAGTGCAATGTATTAATTCCGTTGACTATGATGTTCTACCGTACATGGAATACACACCGGGAAGGATTGTTGGTCCAGATGTCAATATGAACACGGATGGTGACTTTTTGGTGTGCTGTGATTGCACGGATAACTGCCAGGATAAGTCAAAGTGTGCCTGCTGGAAGTTGACGCATGAAGGAATTGCCTTTACCAAGTTAAATGATGAAACCAATCCAACGGTTGGATACGAACATAGAAGACTGAAAGATCATGTCGTTAGTGGGATATTCGAGTGTAATAGCAGGTAAGGTACTAATATGACTTTCTAAAGCACATAGTATAAACATAATGAAACAACCGTGAGAAGAAGAATGGTGAGAAGAATGGTTCATTACATTATTGTTTCATTTCCAGATGTAAATGTAAGCAGACCTGTTCAAACCGTGTAGTTCAAAATGGTGTCCAGTGGCCCCTTCAGATTTTCAAGACCACCAAGAAAGGCTGGGGCATCCGTGCAGTATATGATATGCCAGAGGGAACGTTCATTTGTATTTATGCTGGACAAATATTAAATGACCAAACTGCTAACCAAGATGGAATGGAGTTTGGTGACGAGTATCTGGCAGAATTGGACTATATCGAGTGTAATGAGCAGGTGAAAGAGGATTATGAGTCAGATGCAACGGATATTGAAGCCCTCGGAGAAAGTGACTCTGATGAAGACGCGGAAAGACCTGAAAAGCAGAGGCGAGTGAAACCGCCCCGACAAGAAGAAGACATGGACGATGATGGACCAGAGGCGGACGAGGAGGATTCGGAGCCTGAAAAGGATAGCCATGCGGATGATACAAATTTTACTAGTAAAGCGAAGATAAATGAAGCTTCAAAGAGAAAGTTTGCGACGAGAAGAACGACGGGACAGAAAAAGAATTTGGATCATCAGATGCATGATATTTTAAATAACGATGATGGTAAGTACATGAACTGACAAATAAATTGTATTTTTTATATCAGTATACGAAATAATGGAATGTTAAAATCTGTTTTCAGACATGATAACAGCTCGTGCGGCACACTTCAATCCAAAAGTAACTACGTCGCGCCGGAAGCGACGACGGATACAAACGAGGGATTTGTACGGACACAACGAACAATGCTACATTATGGATGCAAAGAGCAAGGGAAACATTGGGCGATACTTGAATGTAAATTTTTTTATCATAAATTACAAATGAATATTGTGTCGTCGCGTATGAAATGAATTTTTTGTTAATTACCCGTATGGTTCTTACTCTATATATAGCATTCCTGCCATCCTAACGTATTTGTTCAAAATGTCTTTGTGGACACTCACGACATGCGATTCCCGATGGTCGCGTTCTTCACCAATACGCATGTGAGAGCCGGCTCGGAACTCACGTGGGATTACCATTATCAAATTGGAAGTGTCCCGGACAAAGTTTTGTACTGCTTTTGTATGACCCCGTACTGCAGAGGCAGACTACTGTAGTGTGTATTTAATTCTTTTGTTCCGGATAAGTATAATTTTTAGTAGGCTAATATGTGTAAGAATTAATTCTTTGGTTTTGTGTTCACTAGATGCTCATTAGTGTTTAAAGCAATTTCTTACCTGTTGACATCACTATATTACGTTTCTTTTGCAGTGATAATTAACTCGTTATAAAAAACCTTGTGCTAAAGGCTCAATGAATTTTAATTGTAAAACCTCAATTAGACGGATTTTAAAAACATCAAATATATTTTAATAATAAGTAATTCTGTGATTCGATTATATATTCACATACATCACCTAAATCACCTCATTCATCATTACTAGGTATAATTGACATTGATAATATAGACTAGTTGCATTCTGTACAAATGTAGTTTTTATTTAACTATGTATCATCGAATACCTACATACATAGCAATTGTAGGCTTAAATTGTCTTATTATGTATTGTGAAATTTTATGAGTGTAATTTTATATATCCATGCTATGCTATGTGAAACTGGGGTAGAACAATGCAATGACCGCTCCATTTTAACTTTTCTACTTTTTTCCTGCGAAAAGATCTCAAGGGGAGATAAAAACAGAAGCTTTGTATTTGTACTTTTACTTCTTCGGCTTTCCGTTTCTTATAATGTTCTTGTACAACTTTGTATTTTCACTTGAACAACTATTGTATGTAGCCAAATTACATGGTATTACAAAAGATATGAACGAATGAGGCAAATAAATTTTTATTTTTTGTGGAGTTTAGCAAAAGAAAATAGAAATGTGTGTTAGGAGTTGGACCTTTTTATTCACCCTAGTTCATATAATATGCGATTAAATGGAGGGCATCTTGAGACTCCGTTATGGAGAAACGGAAAGATTGACATTAATGGGTTGTTGCTGTAGCTAAACTGGACTTGACACTTCCAACGTAATTTTTTGTGAGGTCAATACTTAGCATGCATAAGGTTCGTGACTTGATTGCGTTCCCTGTGTATGACTTGATATAGGAATTTCTTTATTCAAACGACTAGTGACTAGATGTAGTAGTATGTAGTGCAAGTGACGTGCAAATGTTCTCAGGTGAAAAAAAAATGTTTGCTTTCCGTCATTCCATTACAGTTACAAGAACGAACAGTGTACATACTGCTGCTGCTTAATACAGAAATATCTTCCAGGCGTTGTTGGAACTGTGTAGTATTTGCTTGGAATAATTTTGTTGACACGACAGGTAAAACACGCCAAAAAATGTTCTGCAGCACATATTCATGAAATATATGGGTGGGTAATAGAAATGAGGAAGAAGTTGATTGTTCATGTTTGATGTTGCATTTTTATATGCTTGCCTCTTGTTTGCATCTCCTACTCTATCGGATGCTTATGCATAATATATTACCTACTACAAGTCATTTGTTCGATAAAATTGCTCTGTATTTCATCCATAAAACAGACCTACATGTTTATATGCGATAAAATATGCTGAGTTTGTGACAACGGTAAAGCGACAACTAACAGTCACTTTCACAATCTTCGCAAGTCACCACTAGTCCAGTGCATTTTCACCAAAACCTGGGCAAGGTGCAAAACAAGATTTACTTTTCCCTACTGACGCACAATAAAACTGAAAAGAAATGGGTAAAACGGGTAATTACTACATTTCCTGCTAGCTTTAAGTGATCGCCGATAGTCCAATCACACTTTTTGAACAGTAGTATTTTTCCAAGCTAAGGCGTAGACGCAAGGATCTCAGCCTTTATTCCATTCATTTTACAATAAAAATATTAACGCAAGTGTTCTCGATAAAAACAACATTCCACCGCTAGTTTACATACCGCGTATATACCCCGTTAACGGTGCAAATTTTTTGACACAGGTGTGTACTCTTTAATAAGCAAAAAATCAATCAATATCAAAACGAGAAATAAGATATAGCGCAAAAAACTGTTACATTTTTATAATGAAGTTTAATATAAATTATATGAAGTAATGACTTGCAAAAATCATTTTCGCCATCGATAACAATAGTAAAATATTATCTGCAAATATTATTCTCTCATCAAATTTTCTCTTGGGTTTCTTTTCAGATGAGTATACATACGTGTCAAATGAGATTAGGTTTTTTGGATGACCGTGAAGAACTGAAAATGAATTGTTGTCGTAACATGTTTGCCAGTGGTGTGTTTCTTGTCAATAAAATGTTTTCAGGGGCAGGGGCTCTCGTCTTTTAGGCACTAAACGAGATTAAAAATACACTGCTAACTGTATAATGTGCTCGGATGACTTGAACGATTGTTTGGAGTGTGCGTTGTGTGTGGCCTGCTGCTATGCCTGTTGTTTGTGCTGTTGCAAAGGTAAACGGTTAAAAGACAATCGTGTGACCAACTCTGAGAATTTGTCACTCGTTAAGAGTACTCATTAACGACAACTTGTTAATTGCTATTGCTAGAGAAAATAAGTAAAATATTTTGCTGTTAATCATGGGGCAATCTGAATCTACGTACGACTTTGACTTTCCAGATAATAAAAATAACGCCACCGTTGGAAACTACCCAGGTTCTCCAGCAATCATTTCGCAGCCACAAACATACGGAGGTGGCGGCGGTGGAGGATATCCTCAGGATCCGTACGGCCAGCAACACAAAGACGGTTACTTTGGTGGCAGTGGCTACGACGGTTACAACAATCCTAACGCAATGCATGGTGGCGGTGCGCAGTATCCTCCAGTGGGGCAATATGGAACACCATATCATCAAACTGCAGGATATCAGCCCCCACCTCCTGGAGGACCACCTCCACCTTATCCCTACCCACATCAGCAAGGACCACCAGCTCCAGGCAGCTATTTTCCACCCACACACAATGGAGATAATCCACCTTACTACAATCCTAATGCACATCAGATTTATCCTCCCACACATAATTTACCTGAACAGGGAAAGTATTGAGAAGAAACATTGTTTCAACATAAAATCTTTCAAATTATTTTTATGTTAAAAATTAACACAGTAAGATAAGTTTATGTTGACGTTCGTGTGTTGGAATAAAACAATGAGAACATTAGAAGTACAAACTGATGCAGAGTAGAATTTTTTGTACATTGTACATACGTGGCCACTTTGAATGACGGCGGTTTTGTGAGTAGTTTTTCTTTTATTTTTTTTGCAAATATTGTAAATTATTGAAAAATAAAGCAATTAATTCTGTGTAAACACATGCATTTAAAATTCATTGATTATGATTCATTGTTGACACCGTCAGTTCCACTGTTTGTAAGATCCTCTTTCCCAGTTCCACCAATAGAATCCCCACTAGTTGTAGTGACCACCGCACCTCCTCGATCAGTTGGGATTTGTCCCGATGGCTTGGCTACTTCCTTCCTCTCAGCATCTTGGAGCAATGCCTGCTCATACGCACCCAACTCGGCCTGAAAAATTTAAAGGTTTAATTAATTTAGGTAATCACTTATCCCTTTACATTAGATCCCATAATTGCTATTTGAATAATTGAAAATGCTACCTCTTTAGAGTTTGTGGACAGTAAAACACTGGGTTGTGATTTGTCCACTTTAATATCCAATTTATCATCCGAGAGAGTATTTTGGAAATCCAAAAATGGAGCAAACGGCTGGAAATGTTTCCCTTCGAACAGCAGCTCCTTTCCGGTACGGTAATACGTAATATCATCCTCATCATCTGTAAGAAATTCTTTCAAAATTTCCTCATCCGTTGGTTCCTTTGTCGCTCCACTTTCGGTGGTCATAGGATGCGTTTCGGACGTTTTGGAATAGCTCTCCATAACTGGACTAATTAATCACAGGGAACGTTTCAAGCGAAAGCTATGCATACATTTCTTTCAATTCATAAAAAATGTAGTTTGAGATGGACTTACTTATCAAGCAACTCTTGAATCGCCATTTGAATTTCATTAACTTTCCGGGTCATTTTGCACATCCCAATAAAGTAATCTGGCAGAACGCCACCCTCCGACACAGCTTTCGCAGGAACGATGACTTTCTCCACCCATCGCGTCCAGAGACGCAATGCAAATCTCCCCAGTTTCCGGAGCAGAACGCAAATTGGGGCGGTAAAGTAGCGAAGACATTCAGCGGGGCGATGTAAGATTAGTCGTATCATCTTATTTGGAAGCATGAGTGAATAAGATATGGCGCATTCTATTGACATGGCGTGCAGAAACTGGACCATGGTCACTCCTTGACCCTGAACCTCCCAGTGGGGACAGGAACCCAGTGTTTTGAGGGACAAGCCGAAAATGCCCTGACGGGTGAACTCGGTCACGAAATCGATTTTGTCTGTCATCATTCGGCTGCAGTGCAAAATTGTTGAACATGTTAACTTGATTATGTTGATTTGGCTGAATAAGAATAATAATGGCAGCAGTTATCGTTACTTGAGAACGAATAAAGCTCCAGCCTGTTGCATGAAATGATCAAACTTGTTCATTTTCTGACGAACACGCTCGTGCTTTTCTCGGGCTCTTCGTAGCTCTGTGGCTTGTTCTTTGGTTGGTTGACCTCTTCCTTTTCGCATATGTGGTCTAAAGATACTTTTAAATTGTTCACGTAGCTGGATTCCTTCAGCGACTGTCATAAGCTGGTTGATAAGATCGGGCCCGGATTTGGTTTGGAGGATGACGAGACTCAAATTGCTCACTAAAAGTCAATCTAGTTAATAGGCTGCCAAACATAACTCGACTTTTATCTATTCATTGTTTAGCAAAGCTTACTTTCCACCAGCAAATCCATGTCTTCCGTTTTGAGATTGTCCAAAATTGGTTTGACGCACCTTGCCCCTACGCTTGGCTTTAATCTCTACGTTCAATTGTTAATTAATATTAAACATTAAAGATATGGACCTGATGTGACAAAATGTTATTAATTTCACTCATTATGTTTACGATGACGCTCTGCAAAACTCGAAATGCCATCGACTGAATCGCTGGGTTGAAATCGCAGGGCAGAAGGCGCATCACATAAGAGGTCACCGTCATCACATTCGGAATCGTTGCCTCAATGCACAGATTTTCAAAGCACAAGCCACAATATGTCACCAACTTTTTATCTTTGCACATGGTCAGTGAATCAATAAGTGATTCTAGAACTGGACACCAAATATCAAACATTATCTCTCAAGTGTTTACAAGTCATAGTATACCACGTAAAAAAATGGTGTTGAATGGAACGTTCGGTGAAAGCAACTCACAATGTGGATTATCACAGACGAACATTTTCACCGCAATACTATTTCTTCCTTTCATCAGGTGCACGAGAAATTTGCAAGCATGAAGCTTGTCTGCATGCCCACTAATTTCCACTCGAATTACTTCGCAAATGAAGCCAAGGCCCCCAAGCCGTAAAAATTCTTCCGAGTAACGGTCACTAACAATTTAAGATTGGGGTAATTTGAGAATATCTTGTATAAAGTTACATGCGAATAAAACATTAAGGTAGGTTTCGTTATGTTTGGGAATACCCTTGGAGCGATCTAACGAAAATGGTAAGCGCATCAAAATAGTGCCAAACGCGTCTGTGCTTCAAAAAGCACATTTGCATGCTGATAACAAAGCGACAGAATATCAAGCTGCCCCCACAATGAAACAACTGGTCTGAGCAGTAAATATTTTCTCTGGTTTTGTAGCACTTGATGAATTCGATGAGAATCATGTCTCGCCTTCCAAAGGAGCCCTTGTCCCAGTCAGCAACAAATTTGAGTAGTTCCAGTCTCGTCATTTTCTTCATTCTCGCCTGAGATTTCCCTTTTTGTGGGGCGATAGCCGAGGATTTGTTATCTGCCCTTTTAACACCACCATGATGACTGTGGTGGCTTTTCTCGGGTTGAATAGATTTGACGGATTGGCCATGGACACCTTTGTGCTTGGAGGTGCCTCCCAACGTGTCCGACTGAATCCCGTGGAGAAGAGTCGGATCTAAACCAAATACATTTCGAGGTGCCATCATCTTCAGAATATCTTCCGGTTGGAGGTTTTCGTTGGTGATGTCAACCTGCTCTTCGTGGACCATGTCAGCATCTTGTTTAATTGTGTGCGGCGAGCTTCCCATCGCCCATATAGAGTTTTCTTCCATTTGACGGATCCATGATGAGCGTTCCTTTTCCCACTCCACTTTACGAATGTCCCACTCCACGTCTGTGACGTCGTGAACAGTATGGTTTTTCCGGTGAGCTTCTTCCAACTCTCGAAGCAGGCCTTTGAGGGCATCTTTCTCGGTGCCGTTGGTAGCCTTCGCCATGTCGGTGCCTTCTTTGCGGCGGTGTCAATTTGGTATTTAATTAGTTGAGTACGACCATAAATGCAAATATCGATGGGGTCGAAATCAAACGCAAGTTTGAAATGGGGAGGCAAATATGAAAAGACAAGCAATACATAATAGAAGTCTAAAATTCAGTAGCTTTCTCCTTTCAAACCCTTCGAGATAGCAACGAAATAACAGCTCATGATTACAATTTTCTGCAAACCTCTGTTCTGTTTTCTAGTAGATATGTATTTACTTTGCTAGGTGTCAGTTAAATTCATACATTATTTTCGTGAATGTCACAGAATAATATTACCCTTCGCCAGTCTTCGCAAAGGATTATGCTCAATTAGGCTTGAGGGAAATTGGACTCTGCAAATGTAGACACCATCATTTTTTCAAGCACGTGTGTGTTGATTTTTTCAATAATTATTGTGTTGTGCTCCATTCCTGATCGTCCAGGATGATCGACAACCATTTGTCCCCTAGTGTGATAACCTTGAAGCTCTACGGTGCAGTATTTGGTGCTTTGCTGAATTACAATCTGAAAAATATATAGCGACAGTATTTGCACATTTCTTAATTCTCAATAATGAAACATGTTACACTATAAGATAATTAATTAAAAGTAGTACATCAGGGTTCAACAGAACAGCCATACAAACTGTATCGGCGCTGACCCAGCATCCATGACGCTGCTTGTACGTTAATAAAAGCTTTTCCTCGATCATGTTCATTAGACGAACTTGCCTACTTTTAATAGTTCCAAAAACTTCTGTTCGCCATTCCTAAATATAAACATGTTAAAAGTTTGGTTATTTCTTATTGCCCCATTCCTCTTGAAAATACAAAACACAAAGGGTACAAACTGAAGAGATTTTACCAAAGTAGACATGGCCAATTTACAAGTTTCCCACGGGACCAATATTGGTTTCTCATTCCACGCCGCTGCAAGGACCACATACACCGATTCAGGGTCAACAAAGAAATTGAACTCCACACATGGACGGATGTTACCAATGCCTGATAAGAGGGAAGAGAATAGGCCCTTATGCAGCGTGTTAAACTGTGTAATGATATCATGAATGTGATTTGAGATTTCAATGAAATGCTGGAACCTACTGTGTATATTGCCACCCATGATGTATAAGTCCTTAACATTTTTTACAAACTCTGGGTCAACGTTGATAGCAATTGCCAAATTGGTTAGTGGGCCAAGTGCTACCACGGTCAATTTTCCTTTTAAAAGGGAACAGAGGCACATTATTTGAAGACGTATACAATTTAAGTAATTATTATTGCGAATCGTTTTTTCTATAACACAAGCTTCATATTTCTACTTCTACCTTTCTGCTCACGAGCTAATCTAGCAAGCGCTAACGGTGCAGATTCTTTTTCCAAGTTTTCGACCCCTCGTTTCATTGTAATTTTCGAAAGATCGATATCACCCAAGCCATCTTCTCCAAAGTAAGGCGGTTCACCTCTGATCATAGGTTGAACAAGTGGGTTAGCTGCACCACGATACACAGGAATCTATTATGGAATTCCAGGTTATAAGATAACGCTTTGAATGACAAATTCATTGTACTCAATAACCCTTCCCGAAAAGCATTTTTGCCTACATCAGTTACTCCAGCGGAATCCAGAACAATAAATACGTTTCTGCAGACATGATCCACATCAGTATTTCCCAAAACGGTAGTGATTCCAATTATTTCAAAAGGTACATCTGGATCCTTGTGTGCTGCAAGAGCAACAAACAGCGCCAAGGCATCATCCGCTCCGGCGTCTGTATCGATAATCACTTTTCGAGATGCCTGATAATACAAGAAAAACTGGTGTCTAATGATTAACGAAGTTAACATGGGTAGGTATCAAATTAGCTAACTTACCATAATTGACTTATTTTTATTTCACTAAAATAATTACTAAAGTATAACTTCCTTCTAAAATAAAAAGACAAAAAATCAATGAAAGTTGACGAGGATAAGAATATATTGTACTTTATTAGCTATTTGTTTTGATATTTTATCTTTTAAAGATGCAATGGGAAATGTTTAAGATGTATTATGGGTAATGAAGGCAGATGTAATTCCCCATGGACCATGCGACTCTAAAACATGTTTTTAGTCAACACCTTGTAAACGATAAATATAAAAGTGTGCGATAAGTATTTATGCGATCTACAATATATCATATCAATTTTTATTCCGTTTCTTTTGCTTGTGCTTTACATAAAGATTAGGCTTTCGTTTTGGTCCAGCATGATCTGCTCTATGTATTAATTTCTTGTTCTTATAATTAGGTAATACACGGTCTTCATGTTGTGAATTCTTGCATGGCGTATTCATCAAATGACAAGTTCCACATTTACTGCAGTGCTTCCAAGTTGGTTTCACGCACCTTGTACACTTGTTACAGTGAGTATACGTTCGTCCACCATCCTAAATGAAAGAAGATAACCAATGAGTATACATTTTTTGGGCTCCATTTCTTTAATTATGAAAACTGTCATTTTAAGACTTTTGAATATATTCAGTAAACTAAACCGACCTTGGTTGTACACGTTCCACAGGATCCACAATGAGCATTTTGCTTATCCACCCACTTCTTGCATTCCTCACAGTAACGATAGTCCTTCTTTGGTAGAATCATGTTGGATAATGAGACGGTTGTAAATATCCTAATTGGAGATGACTTACTTTTGGATCCTAGTTAAATTGAACAAAGATCCATTGCATATATATCATTTACAAAATTTATGTGCGTTTCATACAAATAAAACGATTTAAAAGACATTGTGGTTAAACTTACTGCTGCCACTGTACTTGGCATGATTTCTGTACTCAACATGAAAGTCGCTCATTTTAAGGTCAGTGGAACATTTGAGAATGTGTCCCTCCATGAAATATGGAAATATCCAAAAGACTGGAAAAAGAAAAATAAACTAATTGTGAATATCTTTTGAGGACAACCATTACAGCTCACAAATTATGTAGGTATGAAAAATTCATGGAACCTACCGTCAAAGTCTAATACATTGCTTCCTGTATCATTCGTCGTATTACGAAGACGTGTCAAGTCCCTTTGAACACCCTGTAAACATCCATGCCAGATCAACTCCACTTTAACACCAAATGGAGGGTCAACTATGACCGCTAATTTACGAGAAGTTTGTAAAAAGTCCATATATTTTGAGGCATCAAGGAAGAAATGATGATTGCACATATTGTAAAGACTAAATCCATCGTTGTACAGCTTACTCTGGAATTAAAGAACACGTTCATTTCAAACATTGTTTACAGAGCAGTTTTTATCAATTTTTTACGCAAAATTGGCCACACATGAATTATATGCAATATACATTTAAACTTACAAATCTATGATCGATATCCAGCAAAAACGAGTTGATTTCATCGCCATTATTTTTAGCAATGTGCTGATGAAGACTTGGTGTCCCAATGCACAGAACACTATCAATTTCCAAATTTTTCAGTTGTTCCATAAAAAACTTGACAGTCGCATCATTGAAATGATACTGGGCTTCGCCTTTGTCGCTCTGATTGGGCAGTGATAATGGATGATTAACCTCCTAAAACAATAAAGATCCATTGCTACTTAGCTATTTATTGCAAAAGGACACGAAACCGTGAAAATACAAGTTTCCCAACCGGATATCAAGAATCAACATAAAAGACAATAATACCAATTTCTTTTCACCGTGCTTCATCTTTTTCGAGCTCTGCCCTTTGCCACTTTCCCTGTCTTCAGGACATTTTCTTTTCCTCCCAGATCCTTCTGATAAGCCCCCACTATCGCCCACACCTTCATTATCCCTTTCCTGTGTCGCAGTCCATTTTTCTTCGGTCATGTAAAACTGGCATAGTTTTCGGGACCGATATGCCGAACACGAAAAGAATCTCGCACCATTTCTTTCAAAGAGGATTGTTGGACCTGTCAGTTTTAATTATAAAGGAAATTATTAAAAATAAGATAGAATTAGGAGCACAAGTTTGCAACTTATCTTATGTTTCTCTTATCTTACCGTGGCTGCAAGAGGGATTTAAAGAAAAATCCCGAATAATCGGAGTAGTCTTTACGATATTATTGCTGGAACTTGTGGAGTGTTCAGTTTCCTCCACATTGTCCATTGTTAACAACTCAGCTAACGAAATATTTATTTCTGGAATGATGCAATGAGAGTGGTTATTAGAGTGCTTTGCTTTCTCTGATGCTGCCACATGGCCACTTGTTTACAAATAGGGTTCGCGCTGTGCATGCAAAAAACATCCATTCAGCTGCTCACTTTAGTTCATCCATTCGCTTCACGCAGTCGAAAGACGCAATCTCAATCAATCCAACTTGAACGGAACTCCGTCCTTCCTAATGGCAATTAAAAAAATAAAGTTTCCAGAACAGACGAATGAGGAGGGTTTGTGGAGTGGAGGGAGGGAGGACATGTTCTTTATCATTTAATGATAAAGCAGTCATAAATCATATCAAAATTGTTACGAGTTAGAGTAAACTAACTGATAAACAGCAACACGGACAACGGATGGAATGATTATCGTTTGTGAGTTGAATTGGGATTGGGAATGATTTACAATAATTATAACTGCCATAGTGTGTGTGCCAAACGGTCAAACCAGGCCAATGAGAGCAAATTGTACTCAACTGCATCTTGTTGGTTACCCCAAAGGTTCATTTATAAGCCCAAATAAAAAATTGCATTATTATCAAGTTACCCCATCCAGCCTAAATATGAAAATCTAGTAAAAATGAATGACTACGTGACATCTTCAATAATGATATTATTGATGAGTATTTTATGGATGGATGAAGAAAAATTTAAGTGCAGATAAACATGCATAAGGTTTGTAATAATAACGAGATTTGTGTAAAGTTGACCTCCAGTATTTAATCTTGTGTTCGTACTAATTCCTGTTGCTATTATGCTGCACACAATAAATATTTACCATTTCAGTATGGAATGAATCCTATATGCATTTCTTTGTTGCAGCCGATAGCGTAATGTGTATAATCTATATATACAAAGTTGGAATATGCAAATTAGGCAAATTCTTCGACACTTTTGGGTCCCTCTCACATCACCACCAAGCAGTTCACAATAATAAATTTGGTATCAAATTAAAGGCACAGCTTCCCTAACGGAACCTACGTTGAAATTTTTTCAAAACTCCAACCGTGTCGTCAGTAATTCAAAATAGAAAAACTGACATTTTTACATAACTCTACACGTTGTATCTACATGCAACCTACATAGGTACGTGCTGAATATAATTTACGTAATCAAATACCAGTTTCATTATAGGGAATTAGTAGTTTGCTCTTTGTGTATCGGAAATGAAATGCATACAGTAAGAGGAAAAGCCGTGCAAGTTGGAGGAGAAGCCGTGCAAGTGGGAGGAGAAGCCGTGCAAGTGGGAGGAGAAGCCGTGCAAGTGGGAGGAAAACCCGTACAAGTTTGAGGAAAAGCCGTGCAAGTTGGAGGAAAAGTCGTGCAAGTTGGTGGAAAAGCCGTGCAAGTGGGAGGTAAAGCCGTGCAAGTTGGTGGAAAAGCCGTGCAAGTGGGAGGTAAAGCCGTGCAAGTTGGTGGAAAAGCCGTGCAAGTGGGAGGAAAAGCCGTGCAAGTTGGTGGAAAAGCCGTGCAAGTGGGAGCAAGTCGTTCCCCAGAGGGGAAAGTCGTGCCCCAAAGGGGAAAGTCGTGCCCCAGAGGGGAAAGTCGTGCCCCAGAGGGGAAAGTCGTGCCCCAGAGGGGAAAGTCGTTCCCCAGAGGGGAAAGTCGTGCCCCAAAGGGGAAAGTCGTGCCCCAGAGGGGAAAGTGGTGCCCCAGAGGGGAAAGTCGTGCCCCAGAGGGGAAAGTGGTGCCCCAGAGGGGAAAGTGGTGCCCCAGAGGGGAAGTCGTGCCCCAGAGGGGAAAGTGGTGCCCCAGAGGGGAAGTCGTGCCCCAGAGGGGAAGTCGTGCCCCAGAGGGGAAAGTCGGAAAGTTTTCCACCAGGATATAAGTTTCTAGAGCCCGTTGATTTCAACGGTCCTTCTACGTCTAGTTAATTATATAGCTATTTTTTATTATGACTAATGTTTCAATGGTTTTCATTTACGACTGACGAGTATGAACTTTGAAATTCATCACCCATTTAATGGTTGGTTTGTTTGACATCCTAACCCAAGATGATGACTCCATAGTGGGTATTTTAATATTTATGTTATTTATGTTCCTGAAGATCTTGAATATCCTGTCTTTATTCTCCACGAATATGTTATTATTATTAATTTGTTCAACCAACTATTAACAAATCTAGTACACTAATTTAACTTTACACCAGACCAAATCCATGCAGCCTGCGTTTCAGTTACATGGATAGTGTGGAACGTGGATACACTTTTTATTTTGAGCTTTGTTTCATTAAACATTAAGTCATCATCTATCAGTGCTTTATACGGAAGAATGCAAAGAAAAAAATCAGTTTTTCTCTCACCCAAAAGATATTATTACAATAAGTAGATAAGTATAATAATGATTGAATAGAAATGGTATTAAGATTAGGTATGGACAATTTTACATACCCTGAACAAAGGCAAAATTGAACGGTTATGGATTTGGTATTTTAATTGTAGATGCTTTTAATCTACCGAAGCGTTAAAAGATAACCTTACCCAACGTAATATAATATTATGTATACAAAAAGTAGAGTTATTCTTTATTGTAAAAATATATATTCTACATTCATGTCGGCTTCACCGTGCTCGACTCATCTTGAATATTCTTTATCGTTAGTGTATTTCTTGCAATGATCACGCATTCTTATTCTGGACTCTCATTAAAAGTCAATCAAACTAGTCTCTCGTCTTCTCTCTCACAGGGACAGCACTCATTTTAATTTATCATAGATCTGCATCGGAGCTTATCTTACATTTATAATTGAGTTCTATTATTACACATAGCATCAGACACAGACTTCACCAGCATACGGAACTCAACTAAAATGGAAACTCGATCACTTTTGTTACTTGTTGGCGTAGGTGTCTTTGTTGTCGTGTGTGTCTGCATTTTATTGTTGTACTTTTGACTTATTGTAATGGACATTGTAAAAATGCATTCAACATTTTTGTTTTCTGAATGTGTTGTTGTGCCGTGATGGCGAAGAAGACCCTTTTATCATTTTGGTGATTCTAGGTTTGTACTAATAGTAGTGTGAATGTGAACTTTCTCAGAGAGAAACATTAAAATTCATCGACCCTATAAATTTCAGACTTGTGCATTAGCATGAGGCATTGCAGTGAAATGCTGAAGGAATGAATAATACGCTACACTTACATACACATATACACCAACCAACAAATTATTACATACTAAAAACTTTACATTCATGAAACATAGACAGGACTTCAAAACAATCTTTATTATCTCAAGTGTGTATGCAACTTACTCGAGTTCCTTCTTCTTATTTTTTCTCGTTCATAATTTGACTGTGTGGACTGTGGACATACATAATATTATATTGGTTTAATTTTTATTCTCTGAATCGGTTCGTGCATGTCAGCGACTCATGCAAGATATCAAGATACAAACCTATACATAATAGCATACTTAATGTAACCAAACTCGCCGACCGACAATAAATAATAGTGTATCATTCAACGTTGAACGCTTAATAAAAGGACATAAAATTAACACTTTTTGTACCACATAGACTAGACTACAGACAGAACCAATAATTTCCCTAAGAACAGTTGCTGCAAGCTAAGTGGCTTCATTTATCTGTCTCCCGTCCCATCTTGATTTCATGATATCAATATCAACTCAATCATCTATATAATTAAAATTAATCAAGTGTTGAAGCAAATTCGTATACGTTAATTGAGTCAAAACGTTTGGCAACGAATATCACTGTCTGTGAGCGTTATCTCTGCTCCTCACAGCGCAGCGATTGAAGCGAAGCGTAGTACTTTATAAAGCTTGTGGTGAGCCGAGGCCAGTCAATCTACGTCTCAACCTCAACTTGCAGGCAGAGCGCTGCCTCCAGCATCCAAAATTCTTCCAGTCCACATCAGCTTAATAAAAACTAGTTTGCACGTGATAAAATCAATTTTATCAGCGATTAATAATCATGGGAAACACTGACAGCATTCCCGTAATATCTCAAGCGAAATCCCTAACACAGTACGCATTTGGGGACGCTGCAGCTGCCCGAGCCACCCAGAACAATTTCCTGTACAACAATACATTCCCCGTCACCTCTCAAATTACCTCGCTGGGCTATGCCATCGCTGGAGAAAATGACAAGGCGCTGGATCTGCAGAAAAAGTTTGCGGATGACATGATAAGAATCATTGATTCCATCCCGGTTGCAGGACACATTAAAGGAGGTGTGCACTATGCATTGGGGGAAAATGAGGAGGGAGATGAAGCAATGAAGGCTGCCAGTCGATCTACAGGTGTGGTCGCTGGTGGCGTTGGGGGATTTTTAGCCGGCGGACCTGTGGGAGCTGTTGCGGGTGGTATTGCAGGTGGCGCAGCAATGGACGGGATAATCACAGGAAGTGAAATTCTGATTAAAAAGGACGAGGCACAGCCTTACGGTTATGTGGCCGCTGGAAAGCACATTGCGGATGTTGTCGATAAGAAAGCAAACATCACCGTGGAGCAAGGTTTTGACATGGCTATGCTTCCGGTGGGAGATGGCATTGCGGGATACACGGCAGGAAGGGGTATTGGAAAGCCACTGGCGAACGCTGCTAGTGGTGCAGGAGGAAAGGCGAAAATCAGTTTGATTCCTCCAAGGGCTGGAGGATACAAGCCTTTGTTAACGGTGGCCGATTTGGAGGTAGCTAGTGCAAAAGGAGCTGGAGGAGCTGGAGCCATCTCAGCGGCTGGGGATGCAGCGGCCGCTGGAAAAAGATTGAAGCCAGTGGTGGCCGTCAGAGTTGTGGATGATCTTGTCGATGTGGACAATGGAGTCCCACACAATGGAAACTACTTGGGTGCATATCTATACATAATATGATTAAATTGAACCGTATTTAAAATGGGAAGCAATGTATTTATGACATGGCTTTCTTTGTGGCGAATTTAGGTCTAGATAAGAGCGCCTTGGATAATCGTGCAAATCAACTAAATCCCAATCATGCTCCCAGTGGTCCAGGCCGTCCAGCTGGATATCAAGGCATTGCCAGCAAGGCCGACTTGGATAATCATGCCAATCAAATGAACCCCAACAATCCTTTGTTCCAGTCCGGTTAAAATGTGTATAACGCATTTAAATACTTGTATCATCAGTTAAAACACAAGGCGACCTTAGTGTCATTTAAAAAACATCTGCCAAAGTGTACGTTAATTTTTTGCATTGAACGAAGGCGCCATGGGCCAGTTGGTCATTCAGACAACGTGTTTCTAATTTTCTTTTATTTAACTATTGTATTTTAATTGGAATTATTACTGCAACGCTCCTTTTATATAGTTTATATAATTTTGTTTAATTAAGCGAACAATTACATTATGTTACAGTTAGGTTGAAAGGATTTAGGTATCTACCAATAAATTGTTTTTAATTTTGCATTGCACACTTTAAGAGGTGTCTACATTATTGTTTTAGTACAGAAAGCCATAATCTTTCATATCTTAATTTTTATCTCTACACGCACAGCTTGAATGGTAAACCATATTTCTTCTTGTGCTTAAACTTTCCTTACTTCCGTCCGCCTGCTTTGCGTATTTTTCAACTTGTCGGATTATTGGAGTTGGGTCAGATACTTCTCAATTCGAGTGAGTTGCTTGCTAATCCGATCGCATTCAAGAATTCTGCGCTTCGCCACTTTTTCCCATGCCTGCAGGACTACCGGCGGAACTGCGATTTCTAGTTGTCGACAACGAAGGAGAATTTTGCGGTGAGTTTCCGTTAATCTTCTTACGCGGCGAGAGTTTTTGTTCATCCGAGCCCGTAATTTCTGTACTGCAGATTTTATTTCTGCGAGTGTCATCGTCTTTTTTCCAGTCATTTTGTTCTGAAATATTTCCGTTAAGATGAAATTGAACTGCCAACTTTAATTTGCCAGACTTTTTGCCGTCTTTGTCATGAAATCACAGACAATTCTGTCTTATTTCATTTTCCAAACATCAATTCAATGGGATGGTCGCTTATTTTCTGATTTTACGATCTCTATTGGAGATCCCCAAGTTGAACCCCGAGAATATTTCTCATAAGTCATGGATCATAGATAGATCGTAATGTATCGTTTTTACAATTTCTTTATTTTTTTTACAAATTGCAAGTGATGAAGTTGGTCAAATCTCGATATGAAACTAGAGAGACTGAAAAAGTCAGAGGCAGAGTGAGTTTTCCGTGTTGATTTAAAGTTATCCCACAGTACTAACTTTTAGATTTCAATTCAATCTAGACTTCAATTTCATCCTGATCGGAGGTCCCTGACCTAACTCGTGAAAACCGAAAGGCGAAACCGAGTGAACAACCGCATACTACACCCAAAGGGCCACACATACACAATTTGATGGGAAATCTGCCAGTTGCAGTAAAAGCGAAATCTTAATGGGAAAATGGACGGTAATGAAGTGTTATGCCCTTGTGGAAAGCTGGATAACCCGTCGTCGGAGATCTGGATTTTATGTGACAATTGCCACGTTTGGTTCCACTCAGCATGTGCCAATTTAAGCGACGAAGAAGCTAAGCGTTTCGAAACGGATGGGATTCAGTGGCTCTGTAACAGTTGTGACCTACTTTTCAACACCCAGAACATCAAAACCGCAGACCCTTCGAATAAGAATCAATGCCCAATTTGTCACCAAACTTTCACGTCTGTCAAAGGACTGAGCATCCACATAGGAAGGAAACATCCAGACCTCAAACACCAGCACCAACCACATCCTACCCCTAATGTCACGATTGAGGACCTCGCATCACAACTAACGGATTGCAAAAAGAAAGTTAAAGTTCTAAAACGCATTCCAAAGGGCGCGCGTTTTGCAGCAGCCATCAAATTGTCTTCGGTGCTGGATGAGTGTGTCTCCAAAAATAATTTACAATCATGGTTGGCTCTCTTCACTTTCGCCTTTTCCTGTCTTTGTGTGCCTCTGAAGAACGACAAGAAAAAATCATTAGCTACTCTAGTCAAATCCAATATCAACGGAAACCCTACTGGAATTTCTAAGCTTTCTAACATCCAAACTTCTCTATCAAGAAGAGTAAAATCCAAGATAGCAGAAGGTGACGTAAGTGGAGCTGTCAAGATTCTTTGTTCAAACGATACATTGGCTCCTCGCGATTCCACCACATACCATGAATTATTATCCAAGCATCCTCCGCCATGTAAGCAGATGTCTTTTCCGACTCCACTGGACTTTCAAGATTCTCTGGCTATCTCCGACAAGGAGGTAAAACAAGCTATCCTCAGCTTTCCCAACGGATCTAGTTCCGGCGTAGACGGACTTCGACCCCAACATCTTAAAGATCTCATCTCAATCGGAAATGGCGAAGCAGGAACACGCTTATTAAAATCGCTAACTCGTTTTTGCAACTTTGTTCTATCGGGTAAGCTTAACAAGGACATTCTGCCAGTATTCTTTGGAGCGAATCTGTGTGCCCTGAGGAAAAAGGAAGGAAGCGTTCGTCCGATCGCCGTCGGTAACACTCTTCGCCGTTTGGTCGCTAAAATAGCCTGTTTCTCCATCCGCATTCCCATCGGAGACTATCTAAGACCCGTCCAGTTCGGTTTCTCTACAAAAGGAGGATGCGAAGCCATTGTTCATGCCACAAGAAGCTTTATCAACCTTAATAAGTCAACAAATAAAGTCATTTTGAAGATTGATTTCAGAAATGCTTTTAACACCATTCATCGGGACTCTATGTTGGAAGAAGTTAAAAAAAGGACTCCAGAACTGTTCGCTTTCCTGTCGCAAGCGTACTCAGAAACATCATATCTGTTTTTTGACGACAAAATAATCCCATCAGTTTCTGGATGCCAACAGGGGGATCCTGCTGGGCCTCTCCTTTTCTGCCTTACAATTCAACCCATTATAGATAATCTAATATCTGAATTCGTATCATTTTACCTTGATGACGGAGTTATAGGAGGAGACCCCCGGACGGTGTTACAAGATTTTTCTTCTCTAATTAAAAGATGCGAAGATATTGGCCTCCATATTAATCCTTCAAAATGCGAACTATTCTTCTGCAATGACGTGATTGAAGACGTATTACAAGATTTCCAGCTTCTATCTCCAGGAATAAAACCAATATTTAAACTCAGCCTCCTGGGAGCGCCAATTACAGAAAATTTCATAGAAGAACATTGTCAACAGAAAATAGAAGAAATGTCCCTACTTTTTAAGAGAATTACTGAACTCGACAACTATCACATCGCTTTCTTTCTTCTCCGTAGCTGTTTTGCAGTACCTAAATTGATTTACTTAATCCGAACGACTCCTCTATGGCAGTTCAAACAGATTTTATGCTATTTTGATACGGAAATTAAGTCAACCTTGGAACAAATCCTGAACTGTCAGTTGGACTCTCCTCAATACTTTAAAGCGTCTCTTCCAACTAGGATCGGAGGACTAGGGATTCGGAAAATCCAAGACTTAGCTCTTCCAGCTTTCCTCTCATCAGTGTATAGTGTCTCTAAGCTTGTCAATATGATGTTTAATCGTGATGATTCAGATAAGCCCGAGATAACCTACCACGATGAATCAATGCTGGAATGGACCTCTGTGAGCAAAGAGTCAAGTGCTCCACCTGCACCTTCTTTTCAAAGAAATTGGGACAACATCCTTATGAAACGCTTTTTAGAAGATTTTAAACCTTCGACGGAGAGTGAGAAGGCAATTGCATTGGCTACAGAAAGACCAGAATCAAATTCCTGGCTGAACGTGATACCTTCTTTTACGGTTGGCACTCTACTCGACAACAATACTTTTCGCATCGCAATTGGACTTCGTTTAGGATGCAAAGTATGCAGGCCTCATACTTGCGTTTGTGGACAGGAAGTGGACTCCTTTGGACATCATGGACTAAGTTGTGCCAAAAGCTATGGGCGATATTCTCGCCATCAAGATTTAAATAATATAATTGCTCGAGCTTTAACATCAGCCAAAATACCGTGCAGATTGGAACCAGTTGGTCTTTCGAGAGATGACGGGAAAAGAGTTGATGGAGTAACGTTGATCCCCTGGGAGAAAGGCAAATGTCTAGTCTGGGATTCAACTTGCACGGATACATTAGCCCCTTCTCATTTGCCCAACTCTTCAAAGGCCGCCGGCTCTGCTGCTAAACTTGCTGCTTCCAACAAGATAAGGAAGTACGCGTCAGTTATGGAAGCCAACTACACTTTCATCCCTTTTGCAGTGGAAACGATGGGACCATGGTGTGAGGAAGCTGTGGAATTAGTGAACAAGCTGGGAGGACTCTTAACATTGCACAGCGGAGAACCTAGGTCAAGATATTTTCTTGTACAGAGGATCGGGATTGCAATCCAGCGAGGAAATGCCGTGTCGGTCATGGGAACATTCCCTAACTCAGATTCCCTGTCTGAGATATTTTATATTTTATAGCTTTTTTGTTGTTTTCATTTGTTAATTTTTTACTAATTGTTAAAATTTGAAAGTGGAATGTTAATAAAAACCATAAGTTAAAAATTCATCTATAAAAACTTTTAGGAAGCTCTACATAAAGAAAGTTTATATGAAGTTGCGGTGGGGTTGCCGAAAAGCAAGAAATTAAAATACAGATTATTATAGCAAACAATGAGCTACATCCGAATTCCAACAAGATTAGAAGGAAAACTTCCATCTATTCCTTCCCTTGCCGAGGATGAGGCTCGCGCGCCAATTGAAGTGACCATGTGGAAATGTAGGCGTCAAGTTATGGGAACACTAGTTGGTATTTAAACTGCAAAACAACCGGTCCAATCTCATTTAACTTTTGATGTGATCAAGCTAATAACGCTTATCATTGGATTTGTAATAAAATCTCATTTCAGTTTGTATTGGAATATTTGGTATTGGATCTGTTTTTGGATGGTAAGCACTTTAACAAAAAACAAGTGAACCATATCAATTTGTCATTCCAATAAAAACTTCGTGCCAAATTACAAATTTTCGGGTTTTGCACGTTAGGCCAACTGTGGCCATTCCAGCTTTGAAACGGGACCACGCAATAGAAGATAGTGATGCGATTGAAGCTTCTATAGCATCTATATTTATTGTATGCATTTACGCAACAATTATAATTACCTCTTCACAAAGCCATGTTTAAGATCTATAATTTAGTAAATTGCACAATCATCTCAATTACTAATGTGCACAGATTGGAGCCATGTTCTCAGGACCTGCGGCAGGCTACTTAATGTACAAAGTGGGGCGAAAACTGGCGACATTTTATTTTTCACTGCTGTGTTCAATTGGTTGGATGCTTATACCCGCAGCGTACTTCATTGAAAACGGCAATGAAACTAAAGAGACGCTGCTGTTAATAGGCCGATTTATAACCGGGTTTGCTGGAGCGGGCTGCCTTGTAATCGGCCCCGTTTACATTCAAGAAATAGTGGATGATGGTATTCGAACGGCAATGGGAAGCCTGGTGCCGTTGATCATGGTCTTGGGCAACACATTTTGGTAGTAATAATTTTAATTTTGTTACACCGTTTCAACAGAACTGCCATTCTAAAGAAAGTATTAATAATTTCAATGCAGATTTTGAATTTTGTTTCAAGTTTTGCACTTGGCCCCTTTGTCAAATGGTGGCAACTCAGCATAATGTGCACTGTGGTCCCTGTTCTTCTTTGCGTCCTAATCTGGTGGATACCCAACTCGCCACGGCAAGTACATAGATAATTAAAATTATAACACGACGATTTTAAATTTTTCATGCAATTTTTTGCCCTAATTGTTCCATATAATAATGATGATTTGTCCAGGCAGGCATTTACTAACCGTTGGAAAAGATGAGGAGGCACACAAAGCCATTGTTTGGTTAACAGTTGGATTCACAGCGGAGGAGCAGGAGAGAATTTTCAAAAAGGTACAACAAAATACAAAAACCAAATCCAAATATCACATTACCCCATCCACCTCTACCTAAATAGCTTATGAATTTACGGTGCCAAAATAGCTTATTATCCATGATGCCCTTCCATTATTACAGGTGAAACGATGTGTTCAATTTCTGAAGAAAAGTAACAACCTTGCCATGAAGAAAGCGGAGCGAAAGCAGCTCGAAAAACGTCTTCAGCTGAAACTGAAATCCCGACCTGTGCTCCATCCCTTGATAATCAGCATCATCCTCATTTTCTTCCAACAGGCCAGTGGAAACAATGTGATAAGCACCTACACGGTAGACATTCTCGATAAGGGCAGGAATACCGTAAGTGCGTCGACAGGCACCGTCATATTCGGCATTTGCTACTTCCTCGTCGTGATTGTTGCCACGCTTGTGGTGGAGCGTCTTGGAAGAAAGCCGATGCTTCTCGTTGGCCTTTCCCTCATGTTCCTCATGCAGGTCATCCTTGGCGTCTTCTTTTACTTCTTGGATACCAACGCCGAGTATGCGCTTTACATGGAAGAGCACTTTTCCTGGATTCCCATCACCACCACCATCCTATTCATCATAGGCTACGCCATAGGAATAGGCACGGTTACGTGGATTCTATCTGTGGAAATTAACCATCCGGATTTTCAAGAAATTGCCGGAAGCCTGAACAGTCTGACGTATTGGCTGACAGCGTTCGCCAGCATGATGACACTTCCGAGCTTACGAGCCGCTTTCCATTACCACTGGTGCTTCTGGACGTACGCCTTCATGGACTTTCTCGCCTTTTGGTACTGCTTCTTCTTCATCTACGAAACGAAAGGGAAAAGCCAAGAGGATATTATGGCCCATTACAAAGGTCAGACGTATAGCCTCAAGGGGGATGAGGAGGACGGGGATTCAAAGAGTATTGGGAGCATTCTAAGCAAGGCGAGTCATGGGAGTGATGCCCCTCGACAACAACGTAGCAATAGGTCGGCAGGGGACCGCAAAATGTCCTCTGGATCCGACTGGAGTACGGATCTTGAAACCATTTTTGAAACGCAGGACATAAATTGATTGTAAAACAGAATAAACTGTAGTAAAAAATAATGTCCACCAAATTGATGCCCTTAAGTGGATTAAAAATGGTGATTTATGTCAAGGAAAAAAAACAGAAAGCGTTGGTGACTTTGTTAAACCGTTCATTTCATAATGCCCCATTGCATTTCACACGCAGAAAGTAGGTCGGGTTGCATTCACAAACGTGCATTTCAGGTGAAGCATCGCTGTGACGGCTTTGACGGGAGTCTCTTTGGTTGAATGGGGTGTAAACAAAACAACTTGTTTTGGAGTGGTTTTGTTTATGGAGGGTTGTTTTTTACTGCTATTTAAACTAATGCACTGATAAGTTTGAAAACGGCATCTGTGTAAATTCCGTTTACTGATTCTCGTGGAAAGTAAAATCGTGTGTGGGTGATTGAAAATGGGGGTGATTATTAACTGCTAACAGTGTGACATGATTAATTTGATAAATAATCCAACTACGGTAGTGGTACGTGTGTTAAGTGTTAATGACGCGCTAATTAGTTAGTGATTATTTTGGGAAAGGTGACATTAAAACAAAGTATTTGGAAATGGCGTCGACACAGTCATCCTCGCTGTCACGAGAAAGCTTTCTTGAAAAGAAGATTCAGATTTTGGACAAGCGGCTGACACTTGTGGAAAAGTTTATTGACTTGCGATTTCGTAAGACTTCATAGATTTTAAATACAAATTATGAACCATGATTGTGCTGAATAAATAAGTATTTTGATTTTAAAGACTGATTTGTCATTTATTTATTGCATTCATTCTTTGGAACTTTCAGGTGGAGGTGGAGGAGGGGACAAGGATCGGTATTCTGGTGGCAGTGACGGTGATGAGATCTCCTTTGATGTGTCACGTTCTGCTACCCGCAAATCAGGGAAAGGAGGAGGATCTTCAAAGCAACCTCGTAGTCATAACCGTAAAAGGGACGATAACTCAAGTTCTAGTTCTGAAGGTTCCGCTGAAGAATCGTCTAAAACTTCCCGAAAAATTCCAGAGGTTACTACACAAAAGGTAAAACCCGGTCCAGCATCAGCAAAGAGAAGAAAACTGGATGAAATAGCTTCTAAAACAAAGGGATTGAAAGAATGTGTGGTTAACGTAACGAGAACTGAATTTACAAAGCCCACCGCTACCAGTACTCCTGTAACCTCGTCTAGTGGTCGTCCTAGACGAACGCCCAAAAGATTCCAGGAAGAAAACTTTGAAAGTCAAGGACAAGGTACAAGAACGCGGGCAAGTGCAAGAAAAAAGGAACGAGATGGCGAGGATTGTGATGATGGAGACAGTGTGGTGAAAATGGAAGTGGCAGAGACCTTACCTCCGGCTAATTACGAAATTGAGGTGGAAGATTATGTGGGCGACGGGCCAGCTTCTCCGATAGACAATGATTACGATGAGGAGGCTGATGAAGAAGCTGGATATTTTACTTTCCCGAGTTCTCGAAGTCGAAGATCTGTCACAAGTGGCACAAAGACACATGAAGGGAATGATAATGATAGCCACTCGTTTGACGGTGACAATGATAATAATGATAACGATGTCAATTGGGATGTTGACGGAGACGAAGTCGATGAGGATTCAGAAATGGGTTAGTTGTCGTCGTATATTATGTATCTTTCGTCAAATGACACTTGTAGACTTTATGGATGGAATAAATAAATTGTTGCTTTTCTTATCTAGACGAAACACCAGAGAAAAAGCCGAAAAGTCAACCTGCACGAAAAACTGCTTCTCCAAAAGGTTCTCCGAGAAAGAAGCGAGGGAGCTACAAGAAAGTAAAATTGGAAGGCACGCCGGGAAGACGTAATAGGAGGAAGTACGTTAAGGTTGATCTAACAGATTTGCCAAGTGATGCAATTACCAATTCGGATCCTACGCAGAAACTTTGTCATTTGTGCAATTGGCATTTCAAAGTAGAAGTCTTTGAAGCTCACTTGGAGAGTCACACGAAAGAAAGACACTTGAAGTGCCCCGAATGCGGTAAATCTTACTTCAATCAGTTCATTTTGAAAAAGCACATGAGGGTTCATCAGCCAGAAAAGTATGCCAAGAAGTGTCGTCAGTGTGGGAAGCCCTTCTTACATAGTGACAAGTTGCTGGCGCATGAGCGTTACTGTGTAAAAAAGGCCCTGGAGAAAAACGAGCACGTGGATCCGGAATTTATTGAGGACCTTAGTAAGATAATATTATGGATATTTAGGATTTCACTTATTATGAGAACTTTGTTTTTGGAATTTGAAAGGAATAAATTGTTTTATTTGTGTGCATTGCAGAAAAGAGATCTAAGACCGACACCAGTTGGATCGAGGAAGCAATTGAGGTGGGATCAAAGGTGGCAGAAGATGAAGCAGGAGTAAAAAAACAGTGCCCACATTGTCACAAAAACTTTAAATCTTCTATTTACGAGCGACACTTGAAAACTCACACAAGAGCGAAAAACTGGTCTTGCAACATGTGTGACAAAGCTTATCATTACAAGCACGACCTGGTGCGACATGTGGCGATGGAGCATATCAATGACCCCGTTTGTGAATTTTGTGAAAAGACTTTCCCGGACAGAGGTGAATTTAAAAGTCATTTGACAGGGTGCAGAAAGAAGCACAGGAAAGAAAGTGATTTGAAAATCAAAGATGTCACTTCGTTGGTGGACCCCGATGTAGGTGAAATAACAACGGGAAATGTGAAGGTGGAAAGACAAAGTCAAGGATATGAGGAGACGATGAATGAAGAGGAAGAGGAGGAGGGAAACGTAGAAACTGTAAGTGGTACCGTACAGGAAGAGGTTTTACTATTTGACGAGGACGCAACACAAAAGGTGACGTTGGGTTTGGTGGGAGGAGGAGAAATTAGTGTGGAACCTGATAGTGATACAGAATGAGTAGTTAAATGTCTTAACACATATTCAATGCTTCGACTAGATGTAGAAAAATAGCGCTGGCATGTTAATTACTGATGTAATGTGTACGAATTTATGTACATACATAAAAATAGAGTTGTAATATGACTAAATAAGATATATATTATGTATATTACATTATTTATGTATAGCAGCAAACCAATCTATTTGGATTGGCTTGGATTTTTTATTGTTAACGCCAATTTATATTTTATCTTTTAAATATATGGTACCACAATTCGCCATCTTGTTGTGTCCTGCATATGAGTGATGATAAAGTTACGATAAAAAACGAAGACATTACAACATTATCCTTGTAAAAATGATTTTTAGACGATTTTTATTATAGAATATAGTAGATATATATTAATATTCGAGTTTTATGTAATATAATAATATCAAGGAAAAGGTAAATGCATAAATCGAAAAGTCTATTCTAATCAATCTCACTGTTATGGTACAGTGTACGTACACACGGTTGACCGTATGCAAACAAACCTGCTACAAAAAATTTGTTCGTAAGTCGTATGATTTAACGAAGTAAATTATAAAGTAAGCTATAAAGTTATTTTAAAAAGTATAAATAAACAATAATGATAAAATGTTTAAATTGAAAATCAATTATACCTTTATCTTACACGTCATTGTGGTCGGCTAGAGCTAGCAGTTGTGGTATTTTCAAAAGTGTATTCATTTTCTGCTTTTCTACTTGCCCTTTGTGCATCCTCCAATTACTATTTCAACCTCATTTTCCCCGTTTGACTGGTTTACTACCGTTTTACAAATTTCTTCTTCATCATCTTGGATTTCTCCATCATTTTCCTTTTTATCATCGACATCTTGACCTTCGCCATCATTTTTGATTTCAGTATCAGATGCTCCATGAATGTTACGCATGTGCTTGACAAGACCCTCCTTATTTATGTAAGAGTTATCGCACAAGGTGCATACCCAGGTAGCATGTATTCTCAAATGTTTCTGGTAATTATTCACATTAACATATTTGGAACAATAGGAGCATCGTTTCTCGTTGGGATTCCCATTTTGATTTGGCCACTTCAAATCAACCCCTTGACTTCGTCGCCTAATTTCGTCGATAAGCGCAGGATCCACGCGTTTATTTTGTTCCAACGATCGTCTAATGCAGCTTCTTTCGTGAACCAACATTTTTCCAGACTCAATTGTGGTTTTGTCACAGAGTCGGCATTTCTTTGCGTACTTTTCAGGTTGATGTAGTTTCTCGTGTTTCGCAACCATGCTTTTGTTGAAGAATTTTTTATCGCAGAAGGAGCACTTCAGATGTCTTTCCTTTGTATGAAACTCCATGTGACTGGGCATAAGATCTTTCTTGAAGTATTTATGGCACACGGAACACTCTTCCTTGACTGAATTTGCGAGGACCAACTTGCAGCCAGGAGAAACAGCTACTCCTTTTTTCTTCGGTCTGCCACGAGATTTTCTTGGACTTGAACTACCAGCTTTCTTCCTTACAGTTTGGGGAACATCTGTAAAAATTCCAAAATCGATATAAATTACATAGGCAAACGTATTTACTACATTCACATGAAATTTGCCATGCTAGTAGATTACCATAATCCGAGCCACTTTCCCCATCCGAATCGTCATCATGCTTTTCCATATCATCATCATCATTGTTGTCATCCGCTTCATCCATGTCCTGCCGTCCATCATCTTCATCGTGAGGGAAAGTAAAGTAGTCATCCTCCCCACCATCACCAATGGCTTCATCTTCAGACAGCGGGGCAGTTTTAATGATGAACTGAACCTCGGAAGATGTCGACATTTCTGTAGTTTTTCCACTTATAACTGGGATTCCATCATTGTCCTCCTGGGTACTTTCGACTCGAGTAACTTGCAGCTTCATTGTCTCCCTTGCAGTTTTACTCTTTTTGGGGCTTAATGTTGGTGTAACGGATGTTGAAAGTCTCGCAGGTCTTTTCGTTCTTCTTCCAGATCGCGTACGAGTGGGCACATAGGATTCACGCTCATCAGAATCACCCTCATCACGACTTTCGTCACAATCAGGTATAATTGTTACGGGTTCAGCCACCTCGGTTTTCACCCTTTTGCGACCACCACCACCACTTGTACTCGTACCCCACTCATCAGTCAAGGAAGTTCCATTACGGATTGAAAAATCCCGAAAGGATTCACCTGAAATGTAAAAAACAATCACGGAATATTTATGACAATGCAGATTACCATAAAGTTAGTATGGCTGTTTGAGCCATGGTCATTTGTAACGTCCTTACAAAAACGCATCTCCACAAACCGTTCCACGAGGACCAAGCGCTTTTCCAACAAGCTCAGCTTGGTTTCAAATGCTCTTTCTCGGTTCACCGACGTCATGTTCCTCAAGATTAAATTGACGCCGACAACGAGTAACCTACTATACTATAACTTGTATATGAAGACAACTTTAATTAAAAGGAAGTGGTTTCTGTAATTTCCAACTTTCACTCACTGCACCATCCGCAGAGAGAATACAATACATCTCACCAACTTAAACTTTGCACACTGCTGGAGACGCTTTCAACTATAGCATTAGCTTATAATTAGAAAAGTTACACTTTATTTATTTGTCAGAGTCAGAAATTATGTCAAGTTTGAAAAATGTATGATTTCATGCGCGAATGTGACAACAAAATCATGCTGCGAAACTAAAGTCGGAGCTGCAAGCTGGGGGACATAAACAAGCAAATAGTCAGCTGAGAAAACAGAAACAACACTTGTTATGGAGTTTTGCAGCGTTGTTGTTGAGAGCTGAATTTTCTCTGGCTTACAGTATTGTTTTTCTGCTTGAGTCAAGCAGCTTGACAGTTGACAGTCTTTTTTTGTTGTATACTTTTACTAATACATCCCTATTTAAATGAGTTAATTAATTTGCTTTGAAAGAGTTTCATTGCAAGATTACATACGTCGTAATATAATCAACAGAACTGAACTCAAACGAGTAAAAGATCAGTGTACCAATTTTGATAAAAAAAATAAGGTTAGCACAGCGGGGTTTTTACAGTAATTATTTTGTTGAAGATTTTAATTAATTGGGTAAAACGACATTTGTGAACAGTCATTCCTGCATCCTGTCATTCATTTATAATATGTTACAGTACTGATTGAAGTACATTCAGACAAATATTGAGGATATTGATTGGCTAACAGGGTGAAGTAAGTTCCGGCAAAGTGCGTGGTTAAATTTGCAACTGAACAAAAATGACCGACAAGGAGAAACTGTTGGAGAAGAAAGTAGATATTCTTGAGCGTCGGCTTGTCCTGATAGAACGGTTTGTGGAGTTGAGATTTTGTAAGTTTTGCCTTACGCTTACGCTTTATGTGACGTTTTTTTCTGTTACAGATCTTCATGTAAATAATATGCATATTCATTAAGATTGTTCATGTTTAATGGTTATTAGGCGAAACGTTCCGGGATTTTACGATACGAAATAATTCTGGAAATCCGAGTGGACCTGGGAATGGGGCAAACGCAGAAGATGAGCAACCTGCTGCTTCTGGCGACGAATGCGAAAACCGTACTCAAGAATCTATCCCAAAACCTTCTAGACCAACAAGACAAAGTTCAAATAAACCTGGCCCAGCGTCTTCGAAAAAACCATCCTCCTCAACTGGGCATGAAACACGGTTGAAAGATTGCATTGTACGAGTAATTCGGACTCAGGACATTGACGCTTTTGCTGAAAACCGAGCATTTAAAGATGTATCCAAAAATATCTGTGACAGCCCCGGGAGTCGACGATACGGTACACGGAGGCAGACACGAATTTCAGAACAACGAGTTGCAATAAAAAGTGAGATAATCACTGAAGATGAGAACACTCGCTTCTCTTCATTACTTGAACTGGAACATGAAAGGAACGTTACCGACAATGAAGGCGACGAAATTGAAGCAGTAGAGGGATCTCTTTATGGAAATGATGATGGTGACGGAGATGAATATTTTACCTATCCCGCCGACCACAACAATGATTCTGTTGCTACCACTGATCAAGACTATGAGAAGCAAAGGAAATCCGAAACTGCAGAACAAGATGAAGATGGTAATTGGAATGAAGGTGATAATGCTGGTGATGAGGATGATTCCGATGATGGTGATTTCCAAGTTAAGCAGACCGAAAATAAAGGAAAACAAATTAAACGAAGTAAGCTAGAAAAACAACAATTGTATTTAACTAAAGACTAAATTCACGTAAATCCATCACGTAAATTTTCCAGACATTGATTTTTTAAATCTGATTCCTCTTTTTTCAGAAATTCAATCATCGTCAAGTAGGAGGAGAAAACGCGTCTGCGAACCCAGGAGAAAAAATCACATATACTATTTGTCATCAATGTCAGACTTATCTCGAGATGCAAAAATTGTCAGCACTGATTCTTCGCGTGCAGAATGCCCTGTTTGCAAACAGTACGTAGCATTCTATCATAATATATAAACAAGTAGCGTTTTCTGGTCACCTTTCCATTAATTATTGCCAAATTATAATCTTAATTTGCAGATATTGGAAGGTTGAATTTATGCAGCAGCACATAGCCAGTCATACGAAGGAACGACATTTAAAGTGCCCCCATTGTGACAAGTCATATTTCAATACGGATGATTTGAGATGCCACATGAAAATGAAGCACAACCGAGAAAAATATTATCCAAAGTGTCGTCTATGCAATGAGCCAATTGTAAGAAAAATGATTTTGCACGAAAGATACTGTGTCAAAAAGGCGCTACAGAAAGGGGAACGCGTGGATAAAAGTCTGGTGGAAGATATAAGTAAGTTTAGTTCTCAATTAGATGCGAATGGTAAATGGTGACATGATGCGGTGCAGAATACGAAGCCACCATTGTCAACTATGACATTAATCAATCAATCAATCCTTGTTTTGTTTTCAGGACAGCAATGCGCAAAAGCTGGACTAGAATTCGTTACACCTGATGAAACTGTTCCGCCTGGTTTAGATCCCTCTGAGAAGATTGAATGCCCGCATTGTCAAAGGTACTTCCAGCGTCGCTACTATGACCAACACGTCAAGACACATTCCTTGGCCAGAAATTGGAAATGTACCAAATGTCCGAAGGCTTACATTCATAAGCATGACCTCATCCGCCACATGTGTATCACTCATGAAGCTTCAATGAAATGCGAACTTTGCGGAGAAACGTGTGAAAGTAGGATGCACCTACGCACTCATAAACTCAAGTGTAGAAAATCCAAAGGGTTAACACCTAGACCCAAAGTTCCCTTCATAAAAGCAAGGAAGGCGGTTGAGTCACCAACTAATTCTACTGTAAATGAAGAAGTTCCAGGTTCAAGTTCAAATGATCCTAGTTATGATGAACCAGCAACTGAGATAGATATACATTCGACCCAGCAATTGGCAGATGTGGGGGACAGTGAAACAATGATGACGACAGAAGGTGTTCAAGAAAAAGAGGATCTAAATGAGTGAAGTGAAAATTGTCTAAAGCGTATGTGCATCATCGAGACAACAAATTCAAACTCATGAGATGTAAATTGTTCAAATGCTGTTGTTAGATATGTAAGTTTTAACTGATTAATCTATATTTTGAAATAATTTTTAATTGACATTTTATTGATTGCTATTTAACAATGTATGTTTGTACTTGAAATAAATTGTATGTTATTTTTATGTAGTGAATATAATTTTATATGTATGATATAATATTATATAGAATATATTTTTAACGATTTTTTTTATCGCTGAACAATGAATAAAGGCAATATTATGTGGTATCGTGGAAGCTACGAGTCTGTTCAGATAGTCATTCATGTTGTTCATGTATTGTACCTATGTAGGTATGCATTATGCATTCATCTGAGGAGATTGCGTGAAACAACATTTTTTGTGACGACAATAGTCACTATTTGTTATGTAGTTTGTTGTTCGTAATGTTAAATGCGGTTTGACAATGTCGTGTTTTTAATGATTGTAGTTGCGAGATAAAAAGGGTTGGCTATGCTATGTAGCAGGTGATGATCAGGAATCATAAAACAAAATCATTATATTTGGGTAGGTGTTGTATTTTGCATTTGAACTTTCTGAATTACAATAATAATTCATCTCTACCTGAATTTTGATATGATATGACAGCATTTCCAGACGCAAAGGGCAGAATCAAGCTGTAATATGAAAATGGAAAAAATAGTATTTTTAGGTGCAATAGGATTTCGGTGTACCATTTATTTCCTTGAATTCACTATTGAATGCATAAATGAAATTAATTTTAATGAATAAATTGAGAAGTTCTTGCTGGAAAGAGTGCATTGCTTGAATATAATTGATCATTAGAATTTTTAACTGGTACGGTTGTAGCACGTATGTGCATAAAGAATAAAATAGTAGCACTATTTCGAGATATGAAAAACGACACAACATGACATCATTCTCCATTCCACCTCCATTAACTCCATTGTCACAATAAAAAGGTGACTTTTATGCAATTATGAATTATGTTGGAAATGAGAGCATTTATTTAATGATGTTTTGAGACTGACTTTTAATTTGATGTTGACCGTAGCTCTCCAGCCGAAAGACTGGTTAGTTTATTTCTGTTTTATCATTCATGAAGATGTATTGTCATTTTTGGATATTTTAAGAGCGAGCATATTACATCATGTCTTATATCATCATTGTCATTTCTTATAAATATGCATATAATTAGAGTACATAATATTATGCATTGCTGGACGCAATGCTAAACCATTTCATATTACTTTATTCGTACATGTTATACGTGTGACACGCCTACCCTTGAAAGGCCTGTGTCCTCACAGGAATATTCGCCTGTATAGTTTTAAAAATTACTGTTACAAATCACTGTGTTCTGTTGAATACATTTGTATATAGGATACCTAGGTATTACACCATAGCTAATTTATCTTGTTTGTATGGACACCAAGGGATTATACCTTATGTCGGTACCCGTCTAAATTTTATAGCTTGTGATCGGGTCCGGAGAGAAGTAATATTCAGTTGCTGAAAATGTTGAAATTCATGCGCGAGTAGTCGCGGAAGTCAGTAGCTTGATTTGTTGCATTGTGTTATGAGCGAACGGAACCCAGGGATTACACCGTAAAAGAAAAGTATTTATTTGTGAACATGATATTTTGTAGAATTGTTTAGGCTACCTAGGATTTAGACCATTGCCGAACTCATACTTCCCCTGTGTAGGAGGCATCGATACCCGGAACATATATATTCTTATATTTCATCGGGTCGGAAAATAATTTTCATGTGACATTTTAAGTAGACGCTGCTTATTTGTTATAAATGTTTGCGTAACGTTTTTTTTAAATTATTAAACTTATGTAAATCAATACAATACATTTAGGCAATATTAATAATAAGACACAATATAATGTTGTAGAAATGTTATGAAGCTCGTTATCCAACGTTGATCGCCGTGACTCAGTGATTGACTGGTGAAAGATGTAACCCATGGTCATTTATGTATTTGATGAACCAGGCAGTCAAACACGCAAACAGTAGGTGCCGTTGTGACCTTCAGCGGCTTATGCTCGAGAATTAGACTGCATTTTATGGGATGATTCGGAGTTCCAGGTTGTAAGAATGAAGTGGCCTTGGTAAGAACCGTTTTGACTCCATAATCGGCAATTGGGCTCAAAGTTATTGATGAGTTATATAAAGTCATAAAGAGATGAAGAGGTGATGAGAATATAGTATTGCTGTAACTGTTGTCATCACTGATGTTAGGAGATTCAGCAAGTTTTGTATATATTATGAACTATGCACATGTGCTGCTTTATATATATGAAAGCACATAAGCGCAAAGTCAAGTATATACTGCATGTGCACTGTTTTTGCAATTTACAGTTTTAAGTTTATGTCAGCATTCCAGTTAGTTGGGATTATCGAATGACTGTCTTTCTCACGAATTTGTGCTGATACACATGTGTTATGTAATCCACGTTACCTACGAACGGCATTATGTAGGTATCACTTTCACACGCAGGCAAAGATCAAATGAATTGAATGTCATTGTCAAGGTTGTGATAATATTGTTCACGCCCGTTTTTGAAATCCCCAACAGACCACATAGTGACATGAACAGTATGTTTTTCACAATTTATCACGAGAACACTCGGTGAAATTGAGAGGCGGATTATCATCGTTTTGTGAAATGTCAAGATTTTTGGCTTATAAGATGGAAAATTGTCACTACTGTATTTACGTTGCGATTGGCCGACTGTCTGTTCGGTTTTAAAGTTTATGTGTATGATATTGTAGGCATATTATAATTTCATCTGCACAATATCGTTTAACACAACTGTCACTGTTAGGTTTTGAAACCATTGTTCTTAAATAGTATGTCACAAAAATTTTGGTTGAGATACAGAGAACTGCACGTATTATTTTGTAATGAGATATAAGCGCAGTGTGCGTTGTGAGGATGTAGCAGTAACACACGCGCAGAGAAAAAGTGTGAAGATGTTTTGTGGTTATTGAGGCTGTGTTTGATTTACTTACAGCTCATATTTACAGGTCAACAGGTCAGTCTTTAATGAGTCTTCGGCTTAAAATTGCATTTTTGGAGATGTTAGAGCATTCGCCTACTTAAACAACGAAAGTTGAAAAGCACTGCGTATCACTATGAGAAGGCTAGCTGATAAGGTCGAAACAAGCCATACTCCACCACTTGTCACAATAAAAAGGTGACTTTTATGCAATTATGAATTATGTTGGAAATGAGAGCATTTATTTAATGATGTTTTGAGACTGACTTTTAATTTGATGTTGACCGTAGCTCTCCAGCCGAAAGACTGGTTAGTTTATTTCTGTTTTATCATTCATGAAGATGTATTGTCATTTTTGGATATTTTAAGAGCGAGCATATTACATCATGTCTTATATCATCATTGTCATTTCTTATAAATATGCATATAATTAGAGTACATAATATTATGCATTGCTGGACGCAATGCTAAACCATTTCATATTACTTTATTCGTACATGTTATACGTGTGACACCATGTAGTTTGGTATTTGTGAAAGTGATAAGCAGAAAATTCCAAGTAAGCATAAAAATGTCAAAGGTGGCAGGCAGGATGGATAGAGGGGAACTCAACAGAAGAATAAATATTTACCACTCAGTCGTGTGAATGTGAATTCATCGCTCTTATTCGGCTACTTCGCGACCTTTATGTGGCTCTCGTTGTTGGTTTCATGCTCAGGTTATAGCACTCCACCGTTGCTTTGCGTCCTCATAAGCCGATATTTTAAACTTCATCACTCTTCATGAATTTGGATCATTTTTCATCATGGAGCCATGAGTAAACATTATGATTATGTAAGCAAGTTTCAACATTAACATGCGTGCATAATTAACAGAACAGAACGCAGGCAAAAGTGAAATTTTACGTTGAAATAAACGAGTCCTCACTGTATGCTATAAACGAACCACTAACTGGCTTTGCTGAATAGAAATCCTTTTGGTTGATACTACATAACATTACTGGCCCTAGTGGTTTGTATCGGCAATGGCTTAGCTTGTCTCGTTAAAATAGAATTTGTCAGATTTAGAATGAGTTTTCACCGTGAACATGAACTTCAATCTTATTGAAGATTATGAAGCCAAATGTGCCAAACTGCACTGAGCCATGTATTTAATGTTCTAAAATTTAACGCAGTGCGAAGTCAAGGAGCGACATAAAAATATTATGAGAAAAGGAAACGGCACACCAGATATCAATTTATTATCGCGATCATTCATCGTAGTATAATTACATTATCAGCATTGGCCATCATGGGTATGGGAATCGGGCGTACCTCAATCGCACAACAAAACAAACTAAAAATATAGTTGCATACGAGTCGTATGATACGACTTACTGTTCCTCTGTCTGTAAAAATATAAATAATTGTCCAACTCAACTGCTATCAACTAGTATTCATTTTTATTGTAATGCAAGCAGAATCTCTGATAAACATGATAAACAGAAGGAACAAGTTTAATAGCCAGTTTTGGTTAAACTTGTCCTTCTCCTTCGCTGAGCATTCATATTTTTTTCATGCACGCACACATCATCGTTTATTGTGCATTTTCCCCTTTGCCAATTTTTATTGGTTTTACTTGGTAGGCTCCCATTAGTACTAGGTATTACATTACTTGGTAGCGAAATGCTCCTCTCTAACTCTGCTTTGCTATCAACTTACTCAGTAAAGAGTCGAGTGCATTGCATGTCATAATGAAGTATTGTATAGTCTTAACTGTGTGGTGATATTAGAATGAATACAAATACACACACTAATTTGCTTATCATTGCGCAACGTTGCCTGCCTTGCGCTCTTCGTTTCATGGAAAGCCGAAGCATTTTCATTTTCAATGTTTTTGGACTCAGCCATCATCATGAATTGTATACTCACTATCAGCGCAGCGAGCAAAAATTGTAAAGTAGCCTAATAATAATAATATTATAAAAAGAAAACATGAAGATAACATGAAAAATACGTAGCCATACGTTTTCCTCAGGAATTCAGAGGAGGATATAGGTTAAAAAGCACGTACTAATGTGGCAAGGGGCAAATGTGATGGTGTCTCCTGTTCCCATTTGGGTTGTTGGGTATCGTCTAAATTTAAATACGATGCAGCCGACAATCGAATAACAAGAGTTTTTGTACTTTTAGGAGTAGAATTGGAGTTCGTTTCGTAGCTGTGCACGCATGAATGTAGTCATAAAACTATGATGAATGTAGATAATAACTACAGCAGTCGGTCACAGCTCTAGAAACACTTTTTGTGTAAAAGTGGTAATGATAGCCACGCTAAGCCACAGAAACCCACAACACACAATTAGCCCTTTCAGTGCATATTAAAATGTATATAAAATGTACTAAATAAATAATGTACTCAATCTACGACCAAAATTAATGTGACATTTTAGACCGTAGTCAGTCGAGTTGGTGGTTGTTGGTTGGTAGGCTTTTTCGGCTTTTTCCAGTTACATACTACAATTGAAAAGCTATATAGTACAAGTAAGACTACAAAGTATGCATTATAATATTATGACGAGGACAAAATACTGCACAGATCGGACACATCACATTTTTACAAATCGCATATTTTTATCATTCATACTCATACTTTTCATATTCATACAAACACGATAATAATATTGGTATTTCACATGAAGTATTAAATCCTTATCTTTATTCTTTAAACAGGCATTTATTTATTGTCTGTGTAATGTGCAAATAATGTGTACACAAGGAATAGCCAAAACCCTGTCCCTCATCTCATCAAACAATGATAATATTTTTTACAAATTAAATGCATGCGTCAACGGCAGATGCACGTGTGATGTATATTAAGTTAAACATTACTCTTTAGTTGTTAGTAGTAGATTTTAGTGTTGCCTGTGTGTATATAAACTCTGCAACACAATTGATGCTGCAAAATATTAATAGGTACATACTATTTATATGACTTGGAACGCATTCATGCAAGTAGGTACGTGCAAGTATTGATGTGTGTGATAAGAAATTATGACTCAACTCACGGGTCCGACTGAAAATGAGAAGTCTATAAGCTATATGTAGTTATAATTAGCTAACAGTTGTGAGCTTTAATAATAATGTTGTGGTTGTTGTATTGTATTGTGCATTGTTGTGACATTTGTGGAAGGGTAAGGAGTACAAAAGTGCAATATAATATGCAAGGTGGTCGGCTTCTGTGTAAAGTGTAAAGAATCTGCTTCTGTTGACCAACTGGGCACTTTTACATTCTATACAAACCATCCTTCTACTTTTCATGAAACAAGCCAAAAATGAAAAAAAAAATATTATTAAGCCGACGCGACAGACCAGAGAGAATAGAAGACAACTAACTCATTCATTTAATGGAAACCTGCCTAGTGCCTGCTATCCTTCACCCTCTTGCAGCCTTCATCATTTGCATTTGCATGGCATGAAAAATGAATCCACTACTGATCTACTCTACTACTACTCGTCACACTCACACAAACTCCAGTAATAGATTAGAACCGGTTTTTAGGAAAAGAAATGCTCTGCTGTTTTTTTACCCAGCTCACATTGGAGTGAAGCACCATGCGTCGCTGCCGCTGGCTGCTGCGCTTATTTTGAGAACTCAACTCCAACTCGAATCGAGCAGCCGTGTGTGGAGCAGCAGCGAAAGAGTGAACAGAAAGCGAAATGCACTGATTGGACATTGGATAAATGTCGATAATTATTATATGGGAACATGGAATGAATGCAATGTGGAATACCATGTTATGGGATGGCACACTTTTTTCCCAAAACTCTACTGTCCATCCTATATTCCAACTCAATCCTAATAATCCTATCTTGTGGTACGCTTATACGTACGCACAACAATCCTAATACATACATTGTTACATTACTACTAACTAACTCTAACTATTACTTACTAACTACATATACATTAAAATGCATATTCATTTCATACGCCAAGAGTCGCACGCACGCTACTACTGCTACTCTGGCACACTCACATCGCCAATCTGCTCACCGCACACACTTGAGTGCGTCCCTGCCTCTGAACCAAATCAAAGGAGGAAAAAGAGTGAAGCGAGAAGAATAAAAAAGCTGAACAAGAGTGATTTTGGAATAGGCAATAATAATAAGAAAGAATACGAGTTTTAAGAAATATGGGCTAGTAGAATGCTGGTACTAATAGAGCTTAGAGCATGCATGCTTGCAAGTTTTTGTAGTACTTGCTTACTAATAGTAAGTTATTCGTTTCGTAGTGCTACGAATGCTTTACTTTCCTTACTGAAATAGTGAAATGGGCTGGCTGGAAAACAAGTAGCTAAAAATTAATACAAAAGCACACGATACGAACAAACCAACGCAAGAAGCAGAGTGGAGTGTGTAGGGAAGAGAAAAAAGGTAAACAGTTGTGTGCATTGTGCATATTAATAATAGGTAGTTAGTGTGGTATCTTGTAATGGTAAATGGGAAAAGTGTCCTTTCTGTGTGCTGGAATCTGATAAAACTCGAGTTTGTGAGTGTGACTCTCTGTGGCTGTTTTTGTAGTTTTTGAGCTCGATACTCGTGTCGTCGCTTCGTTTCTCAATCAACAACAAGTTAGCAAAGAAGAGGAGAAAGGAGGACGTGAAGAAAAGTGAGCTTGTTGAGTCAGTCATTCGTCGACTTTCTGAGGTGTCGTATCGTATCACCACCACATTTTTGACATCCTATAATCTGCTGTTGTTGTTTGTGCACGAAGCAAACAAAACAGTCTATTTCAAATTACTCGTGTTCGTGTTTCACTCCTTTTTGACTTGGTTCTTGTGCTACTCGTACTGCTTACTGGGTTCGAACCCAAGAACAATTGATTAGAATTTGGAGGGGTGAAAGTTTAAGTTTAGTTAACTGGAACTGTGGAGTGTCGACGTTGAGTAAAAAACTTTAAAAAACGACGTAGTAATAAGTGAACAAGAAGTTTTCTAGTAAGTAGAGCAGAGAAATCAGAATCTCTGGAATCAGAGCAAGATTCTCCTTGGGATTTTGGGTGGTCAAAACATTTAAAACGGTGAGTCAAGTCAACATCAATTAACCAATTAACTTTTGGGGTGTGATGTGGGAGGGAAGGGAACTTTCATTGATTTAGAGTCGTTAAATATTGAGTCAATTTTTGGCAAATTGTTGCATTTAATTGTCCTTCCCTTGTCCATTCTACATTTTATAAAGATTAAAATTTAAATTACGGGTTTACTGCTCTTTTGTTTCTGCGTTGATCATTAACTTTTGCTTGTGATGCAACGAATTAAAACAAAATGGGATACGATTACATATATTATAGTGCAATGTCTATGCACAGATAAGATGAAGCATGATACTAAATAAGTGTTTTATACACTGTTAACAAGCACCAATGAGCACAATAGAGATTTGGCTTATAACTAGCCTTAATGTGGGATGTTTTAAATTATGTATATTTTTTAACAAACATGGAAGTTGTGTATTCAAAGACAACTGATTTGAGTGGTTGCAGTGTTTCATTCTTCTTGAAAACACTACTGACTAACTAAGTAAATATCTTTTTAAAATCAAATTTCAATAATTTTAACAATCTTGTGTATGCTGTTTTCAGGGATTGGCTCATTTGGAGGTGGTGTGTAGCTATATACATCTTCTGGAGAATCCTGGACAATAATGATTATTGGCTGCTGTCAATGTACACGAATTGAGAAAATTAGCGGATGTTGATTGCCCATTTTTACCTCTTCCACTACTAAAACTATAAATGTAAGGGCAATTGAGTAGTGAAAGCGGGGTTACATTTAACATTTCAGCAGTTTAAATTAAAGCTTAACATTGTGTACATATATTTTTACTTTTCAGATGACCCACCTACCAAGAGTTTGAAGGCAAAATGAATTGTAATAAGACTGATGGCGTCCCTCAAAGGGGATGCTCGAAACTTCACGACATGACGGCACATCGACTTAATTTTCTAGAAGACTTCATGCACCAAACTTTCTGTAAGTTGTATTCTGTATTATTTGTGTCGATGAATTGATCTTTAATGCAAAAATACGTTTAAAGCAATTAACCATTTTAATTTTAATTTAGCGGCCAATTTTGAGAAGCACCTCAGGACGGAAGGTTCAAAATGGAAGTGTTGTCAAGAAAATATCAACCCTTCAGGATGGCCGATATTCGCAAAGATCTCAAACTGGGATCCTGGAAATGACGAGACAGCAACAAAGATGATACAGCTCAACGTTTGCCGCCCACCTGTCATAACGCACACTGCATCAAGAAGGACAAACGAGGATGCTGCCCTTCTGGAAATCGAATATCCAGTGGACGCAGATAAAGTGCCAACAGAAGGTGTCAGATCAGGCATTACTGATCTGCCCATTCGGGTCCTTAATCCACCTTCAACATTAAGAACTCCATCGGCTCCATCTCGCAGTAGCGGAGCGGTTGATCAACCTACTACAAATGGTTGTAACGGTGACCTATCTGGTGTCGACATATCAGAAAGTGCTGGCTCCTCCAGCAGCAGTAATAACAATCTCCGCCCGGCTCCTACCCCCTCTATTCTGGCTGCCGCTCTGCTAAATGGAGCACAGACGGAAGGCGAAGCTGTTGGAAAGCAGATTGTACAACTGCAACAGTTGCCAGTAACTGACGTGAATAAAGCATCAGCAAATATTCCCGAACATTGTCGAATTAGTAAGAGTATCGATAGCGAAAAGATTCCCGGTGACCAAGGCCAGGTTATGCCTCCTTTTCATGCTGACTCAGATGATAGCGTAATCGAATTGAGTAGTGACAGTGACACTGAAGAAAGTCCTACTCAAGTCCAGGATGCCAGCATCAAAAAATCGCAATTTGTAACGGTCAACAACAGAAATTCCACCCCTTCCCTAATGGGAATTATTGGCTTACCACCATCACACGAATCAGATGGCCTCATCAACCATAAAAGTCCTTCAGCAGATATGACTGTGAGCAGACAAACAAGGAATTCTCTGAAGCGATCCGCTGCTTCGAAACCACCAAACGAAATAAATAAAAATATGCTTGAGGATGTTGGCAGTGTACATCAGTTTGATCCCAAAACTCGTCAAGTGAAGATGCGCCGCGTTCAGCGCGCTGCTTCCAGCGTCCCAATCCCACCAAAGAAGACTCGATCAACTATCAGTCAGAGAACTAGTAGAGATGACGAACCGTCAACGCATTCAGAACCTGCATCTACATCTGGGGACTACGAAAATGGTGAAGCAGCAAGCGTCGAACCAATACAGGTAGTGGAAGCCAACTACTCTGGTAGTGAAAGGGCAGTGGAAAAGGTAGGGAAAACACGACCTCGTGTTCAGAGTAACGCCGACGTTATTGTAATTGATGACGAAAGCAATGAGGATGTAGCAGCACTGAATATCCCTAATATCGAGACACCAAACCCGGCCATGTCTACCCATATTCTAACCGCCTCTTCAACTGAAGCCGCAGCAACTTCCAGCGCTACGCTTTTACCAAAGTCGTCAACCACGACTGAATGCTCGTCCTCATCATCATCGTCATCCGAAGGACAAGGAAGCGCAAATGAAGTGGGAGAGGAGATTGTGGATAGATCCACCAGTACTTCATGGCAAGGATCTCCGAATGGACAGGAACACGAGGAAGAAGGAAATATTGACGTTGAAGAAATTTCCTCTCCCACACCACCATTGTTGTCGCCCCCTTCTGTTAAGGAAAATTTGCAGACCTCCAGTGCCGACAAATCTACTGGGAGTACCGTTACTCCTGTGACCAAGCGTTCTGGCGATAACACTAAATGTAAGGATGTATTCATGCACGGTTACATACTATATTTACTATACTTGAACTTATGATTTTCTTGATGATTTGCTACATATATATATTTATTTTGAAATATTTTCAGGCATTTCACCGACTGATGGGCCTCCAACGCTTCCTGTCGAGAATGATCAAAAGTTCAAAGAATACAGAGATCAGTCCGGTAGGCAGGATGTTTCTACTTTACAAATTCAAAGTAATGATTTAATGTTATACTTTGTACTTTTCTCTCATGATCTATTCTATGACGAGTCATTAATTCTGATTAATGTTTGTTCTGTTTACTTAATACAGCGGATCCAAATATTTCGGACGATGAAGATGTGGATATTATGGAGGATGAACCTCAAATTACCACTGTCCTCTTGGAATTTACTGCATCACAAGCAGTTAGAGCTGTAAGAACTCCATCGCCAATGGAGGATGTCGTACCATTGGACCCAGACGAGGTCCAGGTTCCTGTTCCTTCCCCACATGTAAATAATAATGAGAGCCAACAAGGGAATGCAATTGCCGCAGCGGGAGAACAAAACAATTCTCTTTCCCTGTCAGCGTTGGTGGTGCCAAAACGAACGTGCACGCAGCGAACCTACTACTGCAGATCATGCCAAGCGGCTTTTGAGTCGCAAGATAATATGGAAGCTCATCGAATGCAACATCATGTGGAATCGGCCGCTGAGGACGAACGTGAGAAAAACGATTCCGAAGAAGATCATGCCAATGGGTTTTCGGAGCGTCGGAGCAAACGGAAACGCAAAAGGTCCACTAGAATGCGGGACTTTGTATCTGGGAGAAAGCAGTCTCAAAAACAAGAAGACAGCGAAAGTGAGGGTGATCAGCAAAGCCACAATCAACAAAATAACACTAATATGATCACTGTCCAAGCCCAAAACCAACCAGGATCATCGTCATCAAGACTAGAAGTTGTAAATGGAAGCAGATTTTCCAACAGCGGCTTCCTTCACTTATTATGCCCTTACTGCAAGAAAGCTGTGTCCAAGATTCGCCGGTGGGAACACCTGAGAGCTTGCAAAAATGTTACTGAGGATCAGATGAATTATGAAAATAGTAACAAGGGCAATATAGATTTGAACATATGGATTCCGGTTGAAAATAACCCCGAACGAGGACCAGGGCGACAATCAAGGTCGAGTGCACAGCAGAGCAAGAAAGAGTCGAAAGGAAGTAAAAGTGACAAATCCTCTTCTCTTACTGACACAGAAGGGAATCCATTACGGAAGGGTGGATGTGGCAATGGAGCGAAAACCGATTGGAGCTTGTCAGATGAAGAACCATTGCTGGAGAAAGTAAAACGTAAACGAAACTCCAATGCTTCATCAATCGGCAGTACAATGGCTAGGAGAGTTAGCAACGTGCGGGGAGCTGAAGATGTTGGTATCACCGAATTAGTTGATACTGAAAATAATCCCACTGCTGATTCCGGTGACGACAGGAATGCGAAGAAATTAAAAGTTGATGAAAGTACTGGCGGACCAAGTACATCTGCAAGTACATATCCAACTGTACCGTACCGTCCCTTCCCACCGCCGGTGGAGGTCATTCCTGGCAGCGATGATGAAATTCCGAATTTCCCAGAAGATTCAATTGACACTGATGTTGTGGATGAAGAGGATTTGGACGCCACATGTATTGTGGATGGACCATCGCTACCTGCTAGTCAGGCAAGTACAACAACCACTGATGTTTCAACACCAGGAACGAGCACGCGCAGACGACACAGGAACCCTCGCCCACGGGAGCAATGTAAGAATTGTCTGAGGACGGTGGTGCGCAGTAATTTGCAAGCGCACATGCTGAGTAAAAGATGCAAAAAGCGAACGGTGGATGGAGCTGTAAATGGATACGAGACATGTGGTGATGACAGTCAAACGGAGACTGAAGCGGAGGAAAATGCACGACCAACCCCCCGCCCCTACGTGCGGACTGGCAACAAACCAAATGGAAAGTGCTCACACTGTGGAACGTTGATGCAACTGCCAAGTTTCCGGAATCACGTCAAGAGATGTGTCCTGGCTATAGAAGTGAAAGAAGGAGGAGGGAAACCAACCTGGGTGAGATTGGCTGAAGACGAGGATAGCCAAACTGAAGGAGAAGAAGAGGCAACGACAACTAGTAAGTTTAATAATAAGAATCAAGACAGAGTAGCATGCAAGCATTGTGGACAAGAGATGCTAACTACTAGCATCAAGAAACATCTAAAAAAGTGCCGAGCTGTACAGGAGTCCCGTGATAATAATGAACAGGGTAGCAGTGTTGGTAGAAGCATTCCTTCCAAAAGACCTCGAAGCAGTGCTTGCGGCAATATTAATTATTGTGAAGATGTCGATGCTGAATTTTTTATTGGTAATGATAGCGAAACTGGCTATCAAAACGAATTAACTCTAACTTGTAGCGCAAGCGCCAGCGGACCAGAAACTCCAATAGACCTTATTTGCATGTATGAAGACTGCTCTTACGAGTCGGAGGATGCTGGGGACCTGAAACAACATCTTAAAATGCACCCACCTCGTAGAGGCTTCGCCTGTCGGAATGACAAATGTAAGAAAGTATTTATCAATAAAGCAAATATGATCGATCACGAGCAGACCCATATAAGAAGTTACCCCCATGATGCCACAATGGTATCTATTAAAAATGATCCGAGTTTGCAGCCAAAGGTCCAAGTACCGAAAGTTAATAATGTGCGTGATGTTGTTGACCAGAATTAGTTAGACAGGTAAACTAATGATATCTGATGATATTTTTTGTCCAGTATGTCGGGGAAATGTATTTTCATATTGTATTCTTATTGTAATTCTTATGTCGTTTATAGAGCTACGCAAAAATGTGTTCAAGTCGTACGCACGAAATATCTACTATAAGACTATTACCGTGTCTTTGTCTTTGCTGTTATATTCATTTAATTAAATAAGATTAATCAACGAACGATCCATATTATTGTAAGTCAAAGTAAGTCAGTTGTCATTTACGTTTAGCGTAGTGCGTAGTCATTAATACTAAATATCAAGTGAAGCTCAATCAAGCCAGTTTTTGCGCTATTGTCAATTGTATTAATTATTATGTTACGGTTACAATCTAATACTATATTTTTGCTTAGTTTAGCATCATTGTATTTTGATGTGTAGTGTGTAGTCAGTTAAATTGTTTGTCAACCGTAATGTTGAAAATCTATTCATTCAAACAATTATAAATTTTCGTTGTAATTTTTTTTACAAATTGATGTTAATAAATAAACAAAATATATAATAAAAATTTGAAAAGTTCACAGGCTCTTTTCGACTCTGTAATTTTGGTATGTATTTAATTTTCTCTTACTCATCAATAGCTACATTCCATTTTTCTTGAATATTTTTTAGTTACATGCATCAATCAAAACAAAGTCTATAGATCAAAACTTGCATACATATTCATAGGTCAAAGTGTTCATAAAACATTAATGAGATGTGAAGTAATAAGATCAATGCGCTGCGCGTTTACTTCAGCAAATGCATATTAATCTGCCATCAACTGTCAGTCATGTGTAATCATTATTTTTGCAGTGAAATCATTTCCGTTTTCTGGTGTTATGCTTGACATTCTTTGATCTTTTTCTGTCTGAATGCGAGTCACTGCTACTACCAAGCCTGTGAGGAGAGAAATAAGAATGAGTCAATATCTTATGATTAAGTTACATACTTTCAACATTTTCATTTACGAATACAATAAATTGGCTAACCTGGCAGACTTTCCACTCAAAATTCCGTGGTGCTTTTGTTGAATCAAGTGTTGTTCCACCAATTCTGCGACCTTTCCTTGCTCTGCCAGCATGGATAAAAATGTACAGATGAAGTCATTATAGTCATGAGTCCTACGGCATCCATCAATCTAGTTCCCACAATAAAAGAAAATTGTCATTATTTATATTTTTGTTGTTAACAAGATCAAGTCAGTTAACTTATATAACAAGACGCTTTTTTAATACCTTGTATTTTTTCCGTTTTTCGATTTCATCAATTAGCATGGATTCATATTGCCCAATTTCTGTGTCCAGATTTTTCAGCAATGCAAGCATGTCTCGTGGAGCATGTTTCCTGTTTTCAAATATTTGTGGATATTTGGTCAGCCACTGATCATCTGCATCCATTCCAGATTTTTCGTCACTGCAGTCTTCTAACGATGGACAAAAATAGACAAAGCACCAATTAAGATTTTTATATCATATATATAATTTATTGACGGATTATTAGGAACAGGAACGTTCATTTGAAGTATAAGATTACCTGGTTCGTTGTAAAAATCATCAGTGTTGGTCATATCAGACACCAATTTCTTAATGTCCTTGCTGCTCATGTTTGCATAGTCCGAGGGCAACGACAACGAATCCAAGCCCGAGTTAAAAGTGTTTGTGGAAACGAGTTGATTCGCTTTCTCCGTAATACTGGACTGGATAATTTTTTGTACAGACTCCAAAATGATGTTCCGGTTGGTCTTCAGCAGTTTGACACGTCGAATTAGGGATACCCTTTTGTCGGGAACAACTGCCATCAGGTTGAATCGAATGTCGTGGTATGGTTCTCCACCCGTTGCAATGCCGAGGCGCTCCGTAATAACGCGCCGAAATTGTTCGGTCCACTCTTCCTTTTCATCCCATGGGCCGTGGTCTATAGGAAACGGTTTCAGTCCATCCAACTCGTAAAGGCGCCCGTTTATCGGCACATAGCTAACAAAGTGAAAGGTCTCCCCAGTAAAACGGCCTGTAGAAATTGTGGGAGCCTTATTTTCATTTTTTGGTTTTGCGGCTTGTGTCGTTGCATGTGCATTATGTGCACGAGCCAGTTCAGGGGTATTTCCAATTGCCCAGCCCTATAAATTCAATATGAAAAAATAATTATGTACTATAATGGACATAATCTTTAAAAAATAATTAATTTTGTTAGTTCTAACTTTATTTTCCGGACTCATTCCAGATGAATACTGTTTTAATCGATTAAGGGTCAGTCCCAGTCCAAGATTAGGACAGTTGAGTAGAACTGAAACCAAAGCATGTGTCGCGCAGCTGTTTGGGACCATCTGCAATAAAATTGATTATCAATTAACATTTATAATTCATGAGAAAGTTCAAAATACGTACATACTAGCATCTTTTGCATAAACGCATACCTGCTGAGCAAAAAATATATTGTTGACAACGCTATCGTCCCTCACGAAGGAATCTGAGTCCTCAATAATCTTCCTCCTGGACCTTCTCTCTTCAATCCATTTGAAAAGAAAAATGAAGCCATAGACGGGCCCTTCTATCGGCTTCTGGAGATCATAAATTTCCTCAACTTGTACTCCCTCCACTCCAAAATCCTCCAAAAGCAATGTAAACAACCCTGCAAATAGAATAGCCAAATTCCAGTATTCATTAGATGAATATACCATGCACCGTACACCTCATCATCGTCATAAACGTTTATCAAGTCTCATAAGCAAAAAAAAACAAGTACACATAAAAACGGAACGGAACTGTCTGTCATATTTTCACTTTACCTGGATCACTTTCCAACTCCAACCATCCCTCCGTCAAGTTATTTATGTCAGTCGGCATAATGAGATGGAATGGTCACACGCTATAAAGATGGCAAGTTATTTAACCTGGAACTAAACTAACAAACTACCATCATCCCGAATTCAAGGTTCAAAGTCGAAACTGGCACTAAAATTAAAGTGTTAATAAGTTAATAGTGTTAAACAAATTTACGCGTTTCTTTCGTTCACCCTTCTAAAAAATGTGAACAATACTTTTTTTAAAGTACACAACCGCACTGTACAGCTAAGAATTTACAACGTACACACAGCAATCAAAACTAATAAACTAACACAATAACAATCAGTTAATTACGTTGGACCTGTAAATAACTGTCGAAAATTAAATTATGCTTTCCAGGGAGCCTGCATTTACTAAAAAATATTAAATACCTACACTTTTAAAAAGTAGAGCTGCTGCTGCTCCGCCAAACACACAACACAAGCAAGCAAGCAGATACAGTACCGTCAGCTGTTGTTGTTGTGCTCGCTCGATTACACAATACAAGCATAAAAATGCTTGGCTGTAAATTCCAGCCTGGAATATGCTGCTGCGAACAAGAAGTGCATGAAAAAGAAAGCATGCATTTTTTACTCTACTAACTACTCTACTAACTAATCTGCAGTATCAGTCATTACACATGTTACAAGAATTTCAATTTTTTTATCTAGCACATATAATTTTTTATAAAATGACTATTCTGTACCTTCTCAATCTGAATATTACGCAGATCGGCTGGGATAACAATTGTGCAAAGTGAATGAATGTATAGGGTGAAGACTGAAGACTGAAGAAAACTACGGTGCTCGGAGTAGAGTTATTCCAATGACGATTTCAAAATCGCTTGAAACTCGGCACATCTTTAGGTTATTGGGGCCGAAGAGGTTATTGGGGCTCAAGAGGTTACTACTGGGGCCGAAGAGGTTATTGGGGCCCAAGAGGTTGCTGGGGCCCAAGAGGTTGTTGGGGTCGAATAGGTTGCTGGGGCCCAAGAGGTTGCTGGGCCGAATAAGTTGTTGGCGATTTCTCGAAAACGGACTTGAGGTTCCGGCTGAAACTTTGAGTGAATACTAGTCCTTTGAAGTGCTAAAAGATGTGCCGAGTTTCAAGCGATTTTGAGTTTATCATTGGAATAACTCTACTGTCAGAATACAATCCAAAATACCTGCAGTATTTTTTATAGAAATCACACTTTTTTATTCCATAAGACTAAGCACATACTAGTAGGCCAAGAATAATATTTTTATTTTATTTGTTACTAAATGAGATGAAAATATTATCTATTACCTATCATGCTTATGCTCGCGCTAATTCATTTACAAAAAAAAATTTTTTAAACAATATTATAGCTTCTACTATACAATATTAGTATTAGTAATTCATTTAGTCGTAACCAAAGGGTATACGGTATGAAAAAAACATTAATTTACAATAACATGAAACTATAACTCTCAGCGACTGTCCATAACATAATCAGTCAGAAGTTCAGGGCAAAAATCTAAACACGCACGGCCTGCGTTTCGTTCTTCTCTAGTACTCCCTTCCCTAGTAGGAGAAACCCTACTTCCTCTTTCCACGTTTATTCCAATTTTTATTTCTCTGATGTTGGTTGTATGGCCCATTGTATTGTCGTGATCCTTGAGGCTGAGATTGATTGGATCCGCCAGGTGTACCTTCAGAATTTGCCGTTTGTGCTAAAACAACAAAGTAAATATAATAATTATTATTTATGATTGACAGGAATCTTCTTTCACATAAAATATATAACAAGATCAACAACGAAGAAAGGAAAAAAGTATGTTTTTATAACTTACACATTTTTAGCAAATTGGCCAGCTCGGCGGACTTGGCACTCCGTGTTCCATCAATCTTATCAGTATCCTCCGCGTGCCCCAGTCCCATTACGTTTATGAGATGCTCACGCTTTTTTAAAAATGAGTCGAATCTTTCACCTTTGTAAAACAGAAAGCATAACACTTAAATTACTTTTGAATTGAAGTATATTAAAATTAAATTGTATCAACAAAATAATCTGTTATGACTTAATAATATAAATATTATGTGCATATCATACCATATTCCACCTCAATAAACTCTTCCAGAACGGTCTGTCTAGAATTGAGTTTTTGGAAAACCCCTTGAAGTCTCTCATTTTCCGCAATAAGCTGGCTAAGCGTGGCATCCTCATCCTCATCATCCCCTGAAAATAGACCATAATAATAATTACCAGTTACTGCACTGCACACACGACACAATCAGCTAATAGCCACCACAGCCACATTTACGACAACAACAATTAATACGCCCTAAAACGTTAACATGTCTTTGTCATCACTGTCCACTTCTTAATCGTACACCTGTAATTGTAATTCGTAATTGCATCAAATCATCGCACTCTAACCTTCAATTTTTACTCCAGCTGCTGATTGTTGCGGCTGATTCATCCCTTCTCCAGCATTTCCATTTCCACCTTCATCATCCACAACAGGTTCTTGTTTAACGTTAATTTCACCTCCACCTGTTCCCGACGAAGCCACAACGGCAGGAGCAGATCCTCCTCCATTTGCAACGGTCGCATCAGCCATGATCGTATCCAGCAGCGCTTTAATTAATAGCAGCAAGTAACTGACAGTTAAAGGGAAGTTAAGAGAGAGCCTTCCTCTGATTGTGAGTTCAGGACCTCTTGTGCCTTTCCTTCAGCAGGACCTTCTCAAATGCCGACGACGCGACGATGTCTTGTTTCTTTCTCAGCTTTCAGCTTTCAAGTTGTTGATTTCCCACTGTTGTCCTTTCAGATCCTTTTGGGGGAAGGCTGGAAGGTGCATGAACAAAAAGGGGAAGCTCACACATGCACCTCAACAAGAGCTTGGTTTGTTGAATTTGCCGAAATGACAGCCTCGCAGAAGTAGCAGCGAAAGAAGTTTGTGAGATGAGCTGTGTTTGTAAATAGACTTGGATTTGCTATTTGCTTCGCTCTGCTGTTCATTGTTGATGTTTATTTTGTTGGCTTCTTCATCTCAGAAATCGATAGATTAATATTTTTAGGGGATGATTACGAAAATTTTAATTAAAATCATTACGTGCTAATAAGCTGAACCGTGTTAAGATATTCATTTTGTAGGCTAAGTGCTCAGTGAATGTTGGAAGATTGACGCTTTCCGGATTAAGGTTGCCAGTTTATAGTGGAAAGTTTTTTAAATTGAAGAGTGACGTTTGGTTTTGTAATAATAGTTAAGTTGAGTCATTTGTCAACTAGTATCGAGTTTTAATTGGGCTGCAGGTTATTTCGTTTTTGCGAATGCCATTTGGGAAGAAAGCTTTCTTTCTTCTCGAAGTACTAGTAATTTAGTAATTATATTTAGAGAAGGATTATGGCTGATGCCGGTAATAATGAAGCCAATGGTGCTGGTGGTGGTGGTGATGCGGCTGTATTGTTAGTTAGTAGTAATAATACTGATGAGGTTGTTCAAAATGAGGAAAATGAAAACAATGAAAACGCGATAGTGGAGAACGAAGTGAACGAAGGGACAAAAATGGATGTTGATACAATTGATGGAACTGCTGCTGCTGTTACAACTGACACTGAAACTTCCGGTGTTGCTGGAAGTGAAAATGAGAACCAAGAATCTGGAGGAGGCTGTGTTCAAGACGCAGTTTCGAACGAAGTGCAGGGTACAAAGGATGAGGTGGATCCTCCCGAGATGAAAACTGAAAAGATTGATGAAGGAGCAGCTAGCAACGAAGAAAATGTCAAAGAATCTCCAGTGGATCCCGTATCTGGGGTACAGGACGGCGCTCTGGAAGGCGATCATCAAGTTAAAACAGAGGTCAAAGTTGACGTTAAGGATGATAAAGAAGATGGGGATGGTGATGCGTACATGATTTTAGAAGAAGCGGATGGAGATGGTAAGAACGCAAAGTTACAATATTTAACCTTTACAGTAACATTCAGTTGTTAGCACGAGAGTTTTTCCAATGTTCACTATATAATCAAGTGTATACTTTTGATTTTATTCTTCCAGATAATGACAGTAGTATGTCAACTTCTGATGATGATGATGAGGAACTCACAGAAAACGAACGCCTGCGCAAGGCCAACTTGGAATTAAGTGAAAGGCTGGCTCTCCTAGAAGAATTCATTGAAGTGGAATTCTGTAAGCGTCATTAGTACTGATGATATTCATAGGCGATTTCTAGAAAGAAAAATCAGACCATTTGACGTTTGATGTTTGTCTTACTTTTACTTGTTTGATTTCAGCGGACAAGTTTGGAAAATTTATGAAGAAAAGAGCTCACCTTGTTGATGTGATGGGTCTTGGGCAGAAAAATGCAGATCTGAAATCCAATGGGAAACGTAGTTCCAAGTCAGTGGAGTTGGTTGGGTTGTTGAAACTAGTTAATGGTAATTATTATATAATTCGTAATTATATATATTTCTTTGCATAGTAGTTTGATGTGCTGTCAGTTACTGTTGAAACTCATTATACGAAATCAAGAATTGAATCAATTTTCTGTCAGATCAAGCAAGAACTAATGGTAGGAATCCATCGCCTCGTAAAAATCAGAATCGAGAAAATGATACTACGGGCAACTCCACCCACAATAGCGCTTCCACCTCAAGAAGACAACCACAGGCCAGTGGGACTGGAGCTGATATAAAAACGAAAAAGGAGGAAAAGTCTTCTGACGCCCCGGCCAAGCGATGTCATAGGTGTAGAGCTACGGGTCATCTGGTACGGGAATGTCCACTTCCTATTGATCCTAGAGACCGAAGAGTTATTTTACTAAAGGAGAAGAGAGACTCGAAAAAGGCCAAGAGGGAAAGGGACCGAATTGAGGGCGAGCAAAATCCAAAGATAAAAGCCATGCGAGATAGACGGAGGAGGATTGGTAGAGCACTAAATCGTGAACGTCAAAAGGTGAAATGAATTCAAAGTGTCGTTGATATTATTATTATGTATCAAAAGTAATACTTATCTCCTGTCGGTAAAGTAAGCTAAGTGAGCGTTGTATACCTGTCTAAATTAATACATGTTATAAGTTTTACGTATTTCGACATTTGTTTAAATCATTTTTATTTTAAATTCATAATCGCAATTTGTTTCTCGTTAATCGTTAATTAATATTTTGTTTCTATTTGTTAAGTCGAAATTCGACTGTCGAATGTACTTGTTTATAGTTTATGAATATGTAATACTAAATACATACTTTAAAACTCGCAGTTCATAAAGAAAAATATAATTTCATATACAGCAATCTATCATCTTTATTTAAAATTAATACTCGTTTGTTACAAATACATATAGATAATATATAAAATAGAAATATAATGATATTTTCCAAAAAACGAGTTTACAATATCAATGTATCAGGTATTTTCTTATTCATATTTTTAAAACTGACCAGCTCTTTCCATCTTTTTCTGTCGTTTCGCATCCTTCAGTTGCTCCCTCAGCATTCTCCGCTTGTCCCTCTTCTCATTGATTTTGAAATGTTTCTTTTTATACTTTTGCGATAACAGAGGATCCCTTCCTTCCTCTTCCTTAATTTTCTCCAGTCTCGCTTGAATCATCGCAGTAACCTCAGGAGTACGACTTTCCACAAGTTTATACGGACAAAACTTCATTTCATGAGAATCATCGTAGCATTTGTGACACCTTTTAACGGGCTTCCTTTTAATCAGCCCAGTGTCAAAATTGACATGCAATCTCAACGCAGCCAGCTCTTCTGGGACATTATTTTCATATCGGAGTCGGGCGTCGGTGTTGCTTGGTCTGTGTATTTGAGATCGCTGTCGTTTCCAATAATCTGAAATAAAAAAGATATATACCAAAACCAAATGTCAAATTAGTAGTCTTATACATATTAGTACGTGCATTTATCATGTCGCCATCCCCTTTTTTAATATTTGATAATATTTTGGTCAACAAGTCATCATTCATTTAGTTGTGTTTTTAAAGATACTCACTGTTTCCCAATCTGATGAGGCGCAACATTTGGACATATTTCTGGCTCCGTTTTCCATTCACATTGTCTTGACCAGTGATGCCTAGCACGAAGGACATGCCCTTTTTATTGCTTTTATACCTTGAGATTTCCTCAACACCGTGTTGAACCTCAATAAATTCCTGTAATGTATCTTGTCGCTCCCTAAACGCCAAAATTCCTTTACGAAGCCGTCGGTTTATGTCGATCAGATTTCTCCGCTTCCTTTCAATGCTACTGATCTCCTCTCCGTCTTGCATGCCTACATGAAATAAAAAATTGTGCAGTGCAGAAGTTCAAATTATAATTGCCACCTACATACAAAAATTAATGTACCATATAATTTAGTTGTGCATGTAATATTTCGTACCGGAAGCTGCTTCGCCATCGTTTACTCCAGCCATTATCCCTACTCCAATAAAAAGTATAATTCTCTTCTCTGGTCGTTTCCAATTAATTATGTATTGTGTAACCTTTTTCAAATTCCAAGACCTCCTGCTTCCAGGAAGAACATCATCGGTTTGGAATCCTTTCTCTTTGGAAGGAGCCTTCCTTTTGATTGAGGTGCTTGTTTTTGGGGTTGCTGGAATCCTGGGGCCACAATGCACACACACGAGCAGCAGCTCGCGTCCAAATCGGCATACAGAAAAGTTCAATACACATCATGCGTGTATTTGTAAGTATGCATGCATTGCTTGAAACAACAACAGTTTCACATTCACACAAAGCTGTACGCTTGAACACGGCAAGGATTGACGGACGGAGTAGGAAAAAGCAAAGGTGAAAGCAAACAGCAGATTCAGGATACCGATGATACTCTACAGGAGTGTCGATTCTGGAAGAAAAAGCTAAAAACGTGAGTTAATTAAATTTGTTAATGTACTTGTGTGTAAACGCATAAAAAGTATACAATATACATTAAAAGGAAAGGTTTAAAGTTTAGTTGGTTTAAAGAGATTTGTCAGGCATTGATTGAATTTTTAAATGTTCAAAGTAAATGAAATATTACACGTGTTAATAAATTATTCAATATGATGTATTTGTGGTTTGCAGCGCAGCGTTTGTGCTTTGAAGTCAAGGTTCTATGGTTGAAATCTGCTGAACAGCGAGGTGTTGGTATTCATTCAACCAATTGCCAAAATGGCAGATTCTGCAGGAGGTGGCAAGGGAGATGGTACCGTCGTCTCTACAGAGGTCAGTGAAACAAATGACAGAAGTAGTACATTTTCAGTGATGGATGTTGATCCACCGAAAGAGAATGAGAATGCCAATGAAAATTTGACATCTAAGGATCTACGTGCTGCTGGTGGAGGAGACAACAAAAATGCAAGTGTTATCGACAAGGAGAAATCCGAGAAAGGCGAAGGGAAAATTGAAGAAGACGAATTCCTTGTACTGGAGGAAGACGACGGCGGTGACGAGCAGGGTAACGAAAGCACAGCAAACAGAGATGGTGGGCTCGCTAACCATTGCACTAAATTTATGAACATGTTTGATTGTGGAACTTTATAAATAGCCAGAAATCTTTAATTTTCAGAAAGTTTTAATACTCCTGAGCCGGAGCCAATGGACGCTGCAAGCTCTGCGCCAGAAAAAGCTGAAGGAGTTGTTACCAAAACGGAGGGGGAGGCGAAGGACGATGATAATATACTTGTGAATCCTCTGTTCGGAAAACCAGATGTGCCAGTTCCATTGATTGACATTGAAAGCTCATCCAGTTCATCTGATGACGACAGTGAGGAAGAAGACTTTTCCTTGGACGTCACCGTAAATAATTTTCAACAGCCCGAAGATGGTGCTGATGTCACCACTATTAATGGAAATACTACGGACGGTTCTGCCAGTGGAGGTGGACCAACCAAATCTCGCGCACGTGGGCAAGGTTGCGGCTGTGATTGTTATCATGAGAAGGGAATTCTTGTTAATGAGATTGAAAGACTTCGCCAGGCTGTTTTCGAACTTAGCGAACGGCACGGGGTTTTGGAAGACTTTATTGAAGTAGAATATTGTGAGTTTAATTTTTAAACGTTTTTTATTATTAACAAGCATGAAAATGCACAATAATTTACGGCATCATTTTTGTATACTTATAGCTGAAAGTTTTGACAAATTCTTGAGAAATCGGGAACATCTTGTCAGCATGGGTTTCGGAGGCAAAGACTCGAAGGGTAGTGGAGACATCATTGATGGGAAAAGGAGTTCGAAATCTGCGGAACTTATTGAGCTATTGAAAATGATTAAAGGTTACACAAACACTTACCTATCACCAATAATTCAGCATGTTATTTTCATTAGGCAATCCGTTAAGTAAAATATTCTCAAATTTCAGACCAAGCCTCTGCAAACGTAAAGGAAGAACCTGACACCAAATCTAATGCTTCAAAGAAGACTCCATCGTCAACAAAGGGAAGCAGCAATTCATCAAGCCAATCTAGTAAAAATCAATCAGTGCCCAAGGCTAAATCCATTCCCACCTTAAGTTCACAAAGAGATCGCGGTAGTGGACGTGGTGGAGCACTCAGCTACAGTCAGCGACCTGTTATTTTGCCTGTCGCAGCGTCCAATGCCCACGCAATGAATTATCAATATCAACAGAATTTAGTAGCTCAGCAGGAAGCACAGGCTAGGCAATATTACGAAAGCATGTATGGACATGCCGCTGGTGCTGCAATGTCGCGAGATAGCCGCGATTACATCTCAGCTGTAGGAAGAACTGAACTTTATCCTTCGTCATCATCAGCGTCATATGGATACGGCGGTTATGGAGCCAGATCTGATAGTAGTTCCAACAAGGAACCAAAAAAGCAACGAAAGCGCAAGCGCAAATCTGAAGTGTCTTCGGAGGGATCCTCAAGGAACGTTCCAAATGCTGGAAAAGATTCACAGAGTGGATCCTCCAATAAAAAGGCTGACGATGATGATGACATTGAAATTATTGATTATAATAGCCAAAGCTTGAACGTCAATGCGAAAAGAATTTGTCCACTTTGCGATAAAATTGTCAACCGGAAAGGGCTAAGAGATCATCTCAGTATTGTCCATCAAGGTAACAAGGTGGCATGTCCAGTTTGCCAAGCCGAATTCATGCACCGACGACGCATCAAAACTCATATGAGAGATGCTCATGATCTTCCCGTTTCCGAATACTCTGCATACATTGACAAGATTTATAGTACTATTGAGGAGCAATGTGGACCATGGCTGGATAAATTGATGCAGGAGGCTGAAACGCCCACGAAAGACCAGCTTCTCGTACACAACGCTGAGATACAATTAGCTATGCTCGCCAAACGAGAGGAAAGGGCTGCCGCTGACGGTACAACTGGAGGAACATCCACTTCAAATTCTTCGATGAAACCACCGCCGTCGCGTTCTTCAGCAGCACCTACATCTTCTCGGCCTGCACATTCGTCTTCTTCATCATCGGGAAGAAGGGACAACAGAGATAGAGACCATCGGGACAGAGGTTCCAGAGGTGGATCTTCCTCTCATTCGTCGTCACAGTCTCAATCTGTTCGATACTTTACTGGAGCAAACACTAGAGTCTCCTCGTCCAAGGGACATGGTGGAAGTCAAGGCAGTAGTGGAAGGAATGTCTCTTCCGCTGAGTTATATGGCCCAGGTGGATATGCACAGTATGCAGCACGGTATTTACAGCAGAGGGCCGCAACTGAAACAGGGGGTGTTAGCCGAATATACACACCCTTTTAAAATGTTTGGTAATTTTAATTGCACTGAATATTTCACTTCAACTATCATTCTACTACAAGTTAATTGTATGCATGTCTTGATCGAATTTGATTTGTACGCTGTTACATTACCTGTTCTCCACTGAAGGTATGTATAATATGATTAATGACAACCATTTGGCATTATCTATGAATGAATAATTTATGTACTTTTAAAATATTTAAACATTGCCAATATCTATTACTGTTAACGTAGACTAGTTACTTAGATTTTTCGACTCAATAAATAATCGTTAAAAATACATACATACCAGCCTTTCTTCCCTTGTCTTCTTCGGGTTTATTTAATTCACACAACCTTTAGTTTGATGCAACATGATTTTACGCACGAAAGAAAAACAATCGTTCTGAAATACGTAATAATAATAATATGTATTTTATTTTTTAAACATTAAAATTAATGTCTGTCAACAATAATAAATAGGAGAATAAATAGCAGCTTAATTAATTAAAATGTTAATGAATAAGAGGCTCAGAATCCTCCGGAGCTTGTTTCCAATTGCTGTTAATTGTGTGTTTCTGAGTATTATTAGCCTTGAGGAAACTATCCAGAAAGTCATTGCTAAATACCATGTACGGGTCATAGTGGTCAAATCTTTGTACGGCCCACTGCCAATTTTGGCCAAACGCGCTTGGAATGACCTTCCGTAGAACAATATGGTTATCCCATGGTGAGTAATCGGTAAATCCCCAAGCTTTTGACCATTCCGGACGAGCAATTGCACCGTCACCATCATACTTTAAAAACAGGTACGATTCCATTTCCCTCATGAAAGACTCAAAGTAACGCGTTCCTGGAATGATATTGATTCCAATGCACAGTGCAGTATCATATTTTTCTCCTTCAATGGGTGACAAAAATGATAATGCAGGCGGTTCAAATTTGCCAAAACCTGGAATATCCTGCGCGTTGTCCAACCCGGTGACCGTCATTTGCATTGGTTCATTTTGTGGAAACTTCCATTCTGAGGAATACCTTTCCAGTAGGTCAGAGTAAAAGGTGTAAACTTCACTGGCAACCTTTTGAACTCTGTTTCGTGTAGTCAAAATGGCATATCCACTGGATGTTGTGCGCTTGACAGAATCTTTATAGCGCAATAAAATGTTTCCACTTGGCCCCCAAATGTCTTCGTTTTGTGCGTACTTAACTTTCAAGGAGTCCAGGGAGTGCTCCACTCGCGAAATCAATGGGCTGAGGTAATACAAGCCTGACAGGAACCTGGCCACCAACATTTGGAATGCATGGGGTGGGTTTTCGTACATAGTGAAGGGATACGGTTTCTCAACATATCTGGACTTGCTCGCTGGCAAAGTGCTGCCCGTTGTCCAACACATCATTGTCCACATTCTACTGGTATATGGATACAGGGACAACTCAACTGCCCTATATTTCTCCACCAAAGTTGCCAGATTTTCACCATCAGAGTCAAAATGTGTCGGAGCGGCCAAGATTTTATCTGCCGTGTAGTCGAAACGGTTTTCACATCGCATATTGTACTCTGGACCAACCATCAACAAAACTTCCGTTATGAATGCCCGGCCAATGTGTGTGAGGAAGGCTTTGGTGTCTTCGTTGCTTCTGGTAAACTTTTTGAGACCGTAGGACTGCGACTCGTGGTCCCAAACGACAGCTTTTAAACTTAAAATGAGATTACTCAGCGATCCAGCAGAATAGCCCAGTGGTATTCGGGAACCGCTTCGTATTGCCCCTATTCCGTGACTGCCAGTGGCGAGTACACCACCTGTTAACCGAAATCATGGCATGCCATTTTCTTTTTAAAATTTCTAGAACTCTCAATCCAATCTACTAACCATTACTGTTCACTTTAATTGCATGAGAAATTACCAACTGTGGATTCTCCAGAGACTGGAGCAGAATACAAGGCAGCTTTGTGACTCCGCAAAAATGCTATCAAGTTTTCCATAGACGCTCCCGTTTGAACGTACACGGCCCTTAACTCGGAGTTGGTTTTGGATGCAACCATCTTCATTTGTGTGAGAAACGTTGAGGTTTCCACCATTATGGTATTGGAACATCTTGATCGCTTTGTTACAGTGATGGGAGCCCACGATTGACCAAATCCCTTTGCTCGTACTTTATAACCGTATACGTATGCCCAGTTAGCCAGAGTGACTACATCTTTGGTTGTGCGAGCTTGGACAACCCATACATCTGAAACTTGTAGGTCATCGGACCAGTTTCTGAAATTCTCTAGCACTGGCTGGAACTCTGATGGAAAATTTGGCGGAATGGGGCATTCTGCTGATTTATACCGAGGAGGTGAAGCTCGATTGCCCTTACCAGGATGCAGGGATATCGGTTTGGGGGCTCTTATTCCTGATTCAACTTCTTCGAAATCGTCCGGCAATATTTCCACAACTTCTTTATCAACAATTCCTACAACGATCGAATAATTTAAAGAAATTAATGAAAATCTTGAATGTGAACTGTGGACCAAAAACGTGCACAAATAAAAATCCAACCTTGCCATGTTTGGAGCTCCTCAAAGGTGGCAGTGTGCACGTGACTTGCGAATATGCTCACGCTTAATATTAAAATAACGCAAATAAAATATCTGTTGACCATTTTTATGGTTATCTATCCGGAAGCCAAGCACGAATATTTTTATTTTGTCTAATAGTTACATAAAGAGTGAAATCTTCACGATCAACACCACCATTGTAATATCTAGTGTTAAAATTTCCAGAGAAGCCTGACATTCTAGCCACTATGCAATCGAGATGTAATGATAAAAGTGAAATGCCTATTTGATACAGCGATGATTTCTCTTCATTCCATCTCATTGTTACATTTTATTACTGTACAGTATCGGATGACCCCATTCAGACTAGAAGAAGAAAGGTTCTGGCTGATCTTCTGATCTTGCCACCTGTATGTACTTGATACACACACACACACAAGTAACAATTATCATAAAATGTGCAGATCAGATACATCATTCTATAATACTACGTGTCGTCGTCAGTAGCACTTGCATCTTGCATTTGTACATCATTGTCATATTTTTGTTAAGGGTCAGTATTATCATGATATCATATCAGGTAGGTATGTGATTTAAGGTGCCTATGAGCGCAGCCTTTCCTTTCAAACTTCTTCTGTATCACTTCATATTTGCTGTGGGCCATGCACGATATACAGCGGCCTAAATAAATTCTATTTTTGGTGCACCTGGCGGATTGTGGAAATTTGACAGGAGAGTGTGTAATATTGAGGAAGCTATTGTATTGTAAACCGAATTGGAGAAGACATGCTGATGACTGATCAGTAATGCTAGAGAATGTGGAGATAATGTATGGATCTGCATTTCATGAATCTAACCCAATGTAAAAAACATTAAGCTCTTAAATATTAGAGCTTTTGAGAAGCCACAACACCTTAAGAGTGAGATGTATTTTTACATGCTATTTAGGTATGGGGCATTGTAAGAACTTCTGTATAGGCACCTATTATAGTAAAAGGTTATAGATTTTCATAAGTTCATCTTCATCTACGATTTTAGAAAATTTGACAAGCATTAATTTGATGAACAAAAAGCTGTAATGTTCTCGTAATATATTGCTTGAAATGAAACTGTTTAAAAGTAAATAATGAAGAATGAAAACTTCCACCAAGACTCTTCAGAGCTGAGTTGCACAACTTGCATATCACAATTTACTCCGTTTTCCGACCTTTGTAGTGGAACGTATTGCTATAGGACACTTGGTTTGGTAATAATTCTCTTTAGAAAAGCATACATATTTTTTTAATGGGAAATGGAAAACGTTTTTCTCATTTCAATGAAATAGCTACGAAAAATGGAAAAGCAGACAGCAGACCGAGTCAGCAAGCTTATATATAAGTTATAAATATATGCGAATGCAAGAATTTACAATATAATAAAATCACATGATGGTCATTCGAGTAGATCAGAAAAGCTTGAAGAATATAGCGGTTCGTAAGCCCAACTTCATATCCGCGAATCCAGTATTATTGTTTTTTTTCAAATCCGTACATATTCTCTTTGAAGTACTTTATTTTTATTTTCTTAGCTTGGTGAGGTATTCAAAACTGGCATTTCTGTTCTCGTTTTGGTCTGCCTTCAAGTGGCCTTCAACTCTTTGGGCATTGGCGGGTTTGGTTTAGCAGCCACACTTTACGGTATCGCCATCCTCCTCTCCAACAGATTTACCGTTGACCCTGACGGTGTGAATTTTGGACCTGATTCCGTCGTCGATGAAAAAACTCGAAAGTCCTCTACGGCATATTTGGTACGAGCTGGAGTCAGTTTGGGATTGGTGGTCATCGGTTTCCTTCTGTGGTTTATTGTTGGCAGGGTCCAGGGAGTGGAGACCACGTTTGCAGAGGTGAAGCAGCCAGAACAAGTTGTGAAGCAATTGGCAGGAAATAATGTGTACCTGAAGATATTTTATTTAACCATTTCGCATATGACTCTATATTCCTTTAGTCGATTTTGGATGAATGCGTATGAAGCGCTATACGCCATTATCTTGGAGATGACTGAAAGTTCAAAACGGAAGTAAAAATACAAATAAAGATCATGTATAATGTTGATGTTCTGCAAGCTTGTTGTATCATTATAGTCATTCATTATCACCACCACCATCGCTCATTCCCGCTTTCACTTTGTGTGCAATACTTTCTCCTTCTGCAGTGTCCTATAGCAATACTTTAGATTTCCTCTTTCGTTTAGGCACAAATAGAGAATTATAATATAGCGATCATTGTCATACTAATATATATCATGAAATGAAGGTCATAACTCAGAACTGATTCACCTTTGGAGTGTATCTCATTAAAAAAACCTATTGAGTTCGCTCTTGAATTTGCAACAATATGGCGACCGCGGACGTGAAGCCCAAGTACAGCTCCCCCGAACTCCCCCCACTGAAAACACCTCATTTTTCAGGTGGAAAGCTGGCGTCAATCAGAAAGAAAATTGATGAGAAACAACTGCTCCTCGCAGGAGGAATCCCACCTCAGCTCTTAAGAAATATAGACGTTGATCCCGAGTCAGTACCGGAGCCTACTGATCTCTACACCTACATTGCAGATACTTTAGCAGCTTCTAACAAGGTCGCTGATGACGTTAATGGTGGAGAAAAATCTATCGGTATTCCTATCAGTCCATCTCCCAAAGGCACTTCTCTTATGAAAAGAGATGGAGACGTTGGTGAAACTGTCAACGCTGATGGTAATAAAGACAAGAAAACGTCAGTTTTGTGCCCTTTTTGTGGACGCAATTATCCTCAGCAGAGGATTGAACTCCACCAGCGACTCTGTAGCGAATGTGCGGAGAAAATGCTGAAAATTCCTTTTATAGTCAAACTTGGTCTTCGATACGTGGACGGGGAAAAGGGAAAAGCATACACGACTCCGGTGAAAGAAGATGTTTCCGAAGAACGTGTTAAAGAGGAACGAAGAGAAGAAGAGTACGAGGCCGAGGAAGACGAAGGGGAAGAGGAGGAGGATGATGAAGGTGAAGATGAAAAAGCAGTAGAGGAGCAAGATGAGAAAAAGGAGACGAAAGAGGTGGAGAGTTTGGTGTTCGAGGAAAAGATTAAGACAGTAGCAATTGGACAATTTCCTGGCGGAGGGGTAAGTATTTCTATACACAGAGGCTACTGAATTTCGGAGAAAAAAATCCTATTTAATAAGCCGGTATGCATATTACTGTCAATCAGAATAATTGGACAGAAGAACACGAGCGATATATGAAATACCTGGAAGAAGCAAAGCAGACTATGGAAATGTATGCATCTGGAAACTTTCCCCGTCTTCCTCCACCGCCTGGGCCAAATGAACTGGAGGTGGAGTACGTTCAGTGCCCCAGTTGTCTACGTCGCTTTACAGAAAACTATAATGCTTCTGATCATATGAAGAAATGCAACAATAGACGAGCTTTATATCGTTAAATAACATTTTACTTTTTGTACCAATAAAGTCAGAAGTACTTTTAGAAATCATGATTTTTGAGCCATTTCAATAGACTAGATATCTTTTATGAAACTGATCTCGAGTTGTTTGTATTTTGTACATTAGTGGCCAAAAGTAGCTTATAGCTTTCAAGATGTTTAGGGCGTGTGTACTTTGGCGTTCACGCACATCAATGAACAAGGGGGGTGCAACGGTGCAAGGATTTGTTTGCATTTTAATATACATAATCCTGTTACCGAGAGAAAATCTTTCCTTAAAAAACCATTTCCGCCTTTTCACTTCCTCCAGTTGACATCGTAAAAACTCATTTTAGTATTCACGTACATTTCCACTTTCTCCTCATCTCTTTTAATGACGACGGGACTCGGGACACGTTAAAAATGCACAATACCGCTTGCCTTAATTTTGTACTCGGAGACATAACTTTTAAATCCCAATAACAAGTTTCATTTTCACTTTGGGTGGGAAAAACTAGCTGCACGCTACGCTCACTCACAGAAAGTGTGGTCTTGTTAAGCAAAGTATTATTGTCGTCATTATAATCACCATCAAGTTTAGTGGTTTTTGCTTCTTGGTACTTATTATTAAAATACCGATTATCTTTCTGCATGCACTGCCACTGCAAACTTTCCCCTTTTTCCACCTTCTTAACAAATCTCTTACATTTTGCTTGCTACAATCCCTCTTTGCCTTTTTTCTCCCCAACTACTTTGACTACTTTACTTACTTTCTTACCTTTTCCCCTTGATAACATTTCCGAAATAATATCCGTGCGTGTGTGCGTCGTACAACAAAACGTCTACAGAGGGAAAAAGCGAAAATGTTTTCTTTTCAAAACAAGATTATTATACACATATACACTTTCCCATTGCATTTTTCAAAGTTTTTCTACACATTTCTATATACTTTCCTTTTCATTCATCATCAACAAACTTGTTAGTTTTTCCTCTTCCTTTAGCAAAGTTGTTATTGTTGAAAAATATACACACTCGGTGGTAGGTCGGTAAACACCAAACCAACATGTACATGACTGTAAATAAATATCCATGTAATAATTTATTTTTTTCGGGGGAAACATGTTGTGCTGGATGTTTTGTTGTGCTGCTAGAGAAAATTGGAAAATAAGATAGAGAAGGGGATAAAGATAAGACTTGAGTGGGATTTTCCACTAGCTACTGTGTAGATGCAGTTTGCAGACAATAATAATATTTGTTCACATTCACATTATGATGATCAAGTGTAAAAGTGCATCATCATTTCCTTGTATGCTTTCTCAGGATAAAAAAAATGTAATAAAGTCGGAGATGCACAAGCACAAGTGCATTTTTCTGCGTAGTCATATATAATATTGCATATATATCTTGTTATTATTATTATGATTGCAATCAGCATTTAGAAAAAAGAGGGGAAGCATTTTTTCTCAATAATAATCATAAGCAATCACAACAAGCTGAACGAGCTAGAGAGGAGTCTATGTATTTTTATTATTGAGCCCTGGAGAAATGACTGAATGAAAAAAGATGAGATGAATCATGCACACCACTCAACCTGTTGTGATGATGAGGATGATACAATGGCGAGAAGAAATGTACTATGTGTTATACTATACAAAGTAGTTGTTTTGTGATTTGGATTGTGTGTGATGCAATATGATCTACCGGGGGTAAAAAGGAGAAAAACAGCAGATAAAAGAGAAAGGTTACTTCATTTTCTTTGTGGCGACCAACCGTTATGATTTTTATCACAGACAATGCCGCCCAAAAACCCACCCCACTCTCACTGCTGTATGTAATCGTATCGTGATGCAAGGAAGAAATAGTAGCTTGCACGATGATAATCGAGATTATGTATGTTATTTTTTCTCCAGAAATAGATAAGATTTTGCTTTTGCAATATTTCAAGTAACTTAATGCTATATCTTTTTTCTATGAATAGGCAAACATCCTTAATGGTTTTTCAGTGTATAAAAATGTTTGTCTTGGTCTCTTCTTTGAAAAGTTAAGTTAGCTACTCAAGTTTGTTTTCATTTTTTGGGGATAAAAAATGGGAGGAAGAATGACGAGATGATGATGATATGACTTGTGTATATAGTGCGTATTGTATCATTGTATGCAGAGCATGTGTATAGGAAAGCTGTAAATATACTTCCAAGAAGAAGCAAAGGATGTAAAAAGTTTTCTCCGCCGCCGGATTGAATGTCAATGTCGTCACGAAAGACAGACGACAGAAAGTCTACTCGGTTGAGTAAGCATCATCCACAAAAACGGTTCTCGCGTTTCTCCAAAAAGATACTAAAACAGGAGAGAAGACAGAGACTACTGAACTGACTATGAAAAATCTTTTACCTTTTATTTTGCTAAGCCTTCTCTGCGCTGCGGTTTTTTCTGTAGCTCACGTGTCGAACTTGTCAAACTTTTTTTTGCCATTGACAGCAGGAGAAGAAGAGATACCGTTTCATTTAGCAGCGGGTGCTGCTGTTAAACTTAAAGTCGCTGGTTAGCTTACCTTGTCTCTTGTCCGTACGTACATTCGTAGTCGTCGTCGTCAGTCAGTTGAGTTAGTTTTTGCTTGAATCCTGTCAATACACTAAAAAATATAACCGCAGTGGTCTACGTGGTGGCTTGCGTTCGATGCTCACAAAAAAAGTTTCTGTCGAGCTTTCTACTTCATCGTCTCGTTCCGTCCTCCTCGTCAAAAAGGATTATCCCTTCAGGCTTGTCATGCCAAGCAGACGAGAGGACTTGCATTGCTTCTTTATCCAATGGAACTGGATACGGTTACACAACACACGACAAAAAATATCGATACATAAAAACTTGTCTGATGTATGCCTGTTTACGTTATCCTGCTGCTGAATGAAACCCAACTCGTGTGGTTGACTTCTGGTGCATTATTATGATTACTACAGGAATCCTTGCTTATCGTGCCCTTGCTGTAGGTTCTTTTCTGCTGCAGCAGCAGTGTATAAGCACACTTTACCGTACATGTATGTATAGCAAACAAGGTAGAAAAAAAGAAAGAATAATAATCATATGGAAAATAGATAAGCTTCTATGGAATGGGTTTAAATAGTGGTGAGGAAGAATCCAACCGAACGTATATACGTCGCGTTTTTTGGACGGTTGGAATATTGTGCGGAAGCAGAGGAGCAGAAAAAGGTAAATAGAAAGTGAAAATATTGCTCCTGCTGCTGTTCGTTGCGCTCAGTTTGCTAGTAGCCTTTTTCATACATGATATTATGTATTTTGCATACCAATTTAGTTTCCATTTTCACCATCACATCATTTCACATCACTGGAGAGCATTAAAACGTAACTCACTGACAAACTGCAGCAGGAGTAGTAGTTGTTTTCTTATTGTGCCGAGTAAATGTAGCTGTTATAGTAGTGGAATGGAAGCCATGCTATCTGATACACAATGTATTCAAAATTCAGACTGGTGAACACGGTGTGGAGATAATATGTACGTTTAAGAATGGACTACGGACCTTCCCACACTGCGTTTTTGATGCTGTTGAATATTAAGTAGGTTTGCAGAGGTGGTGGTGGAGGTTGAGTGGAAGAGGCATGCAATATGCAATAGTAGCAGCAGCAGAGGTGGTAAAAGCACCAATGAAAATAATAATTGTAGCCATAAGGCAATGACAGGAGTATGTAAATAGGAGGATGAAAAAGGAGCTGGTAGAATAATAAAATGCTGATGTTGTGAGTACAAAGTGCTTCTGGTTATTATAAGGTGCATACATGAATTGTTCCTTACCTTGTAATTTTAAACTGGAACGCGATCGTGGATGGAACACGTTGATGAAAAGAAAAAAGGTGGATTGGATTGCTCTAAGCGAAAAGACCGAAAGCTATTTAGGTAACGTGTGCTGCAACAGAAACAGCAATGTATGTTGTGCACTGGAAGTTCCAGGGAGATACAGTGAAACCCCAGATGAAAATTGACGAAGGTGGTGAAATAAAATTTAAACAGAATAAAGGAGCAGGACTTTACAGGACACACATTCGGGTAGAATGATGAAGAATGTAGAAATGGTAAAGGATGACGAGAAGAAAGCTGTAATTATAAAATACTGCAAACGGTAGTGAATTAGAGAAACTACAGAGAACGCGGCGAGCATGATGGTAGAGGTTTGGAATGGCAGTGGTGCAGTACAAATTGTTTTCACCTTCCCTCGAGGTGTGAATCCTTTTCATGGAAATGAACGGAACTCATTCATTATGCATGCGTATATAATACATACAAGAAAAATTCAGAGAACTTGCAGACTGCAGCTCATTACCATTACCAGGAAGGTAAGTATATTATTTTTTGCTGCAAGGCAGTTGGAGTCGTCCATTATAATGATGTACATACATGTCAACACAACGCGCTTATCGCCAAGTTGTGATTGCGAAGCGGTTTTTATATCTTTTACTGAAATTTCCTACTGGAACTGGACCTGTTTGAAGTAAAACAGTGCACTGGAATTAGAGCTGGATCTCTTCCAAGTTTTAAATGCACTGACACTAGTCAAGTATTACGGTTACACACGCACATGCATTCATGCGTTTCTTAGAAAAGTTAAAATAAAAATATATGCTTAAATTTATATTTTAATTGTGTGCGGAGTAGTAGAGTGCATCGTTGGAAAGAAAATGCCGAGCATAAGCACAATTCTTCTTTTAAATTGTTCTCTGCTTAGCATAATTTATTTGTGTACGGAGGCATATTATTTAGTTTAGAAGGAAAGAAAAAATTGTAAGCGTGCGTGTTTGCGCTTGTTTTGTTTACACCTATCTGTGACCATGATTTTTCCTTTGGTTTGTTGGTCTTCCCACCAGTTATTCCATGAGTAATTCCGTGGGCTAGTTAGGTTAAGCATCTATAAAAAGAAAAGTCTGGACCTCTGGACTGGAGTTCTTGTTAAAAACACAGAATAATAAAAGAAGTTGAGGTAGAAGAAAATAATTCCCCTGCGGAAAACGTAATTTCTTCATCTTTATTATTCCAACTTTGTTCTTGTATAATTTATGCATTAAGGCAAGATGGTGTTTTTTCCAAAGGTGGTGGTGGTTGAAAGAAAAGTGTGAAATTAAGGAATTTTATATTTTGCTGTGGTAAAAAGCTGGTTCTCAGCTAACTGCACTGCTTTGCTGCAGGATTCACAATCAAATAGGTATTCATATTATATATGAATTGCAATGCTATGATGCTATAAAAATAGTGGTAATATTGTGATGTTTTCTACGCAACTTCAAGTATGAATGGCGAAGCTGTAGGCTGTAGGGACCACTCACTAAAACTGAAACTATAAAGTCGAACCATAACTTGACTGGATGCGTAAAGGAATAAAGAAAAGTTAAAAATCTCCGCGTACTTTCTAAATACTGGATACCTACACAGTTTCTTTCATTTTCTACTATACGCATATAAAATGAGTGCAGGGCTATTATGCTCATAAATATGTTTATATAATGCAAATCGGAAGTAATTGAGATAATTACTGCGATAGTCATCTCTGCATCTGCATAATACAATACGTCTGGGTATTCACCTTCATTCCTCCAGCTTACTCCACCACAGTAACATTCAGCGAGGTAAAGAGTCAAAAGAAAATTTCCAGCCTTATAATTATCGTCGTGTTTGCAGTTGTGTAAGAAAAAGAACACGGTAAAGTTTAATGAGAGCTCCGTGAGTGTGTGTGTGCGCGTATCGTTCATTGCTTGCTGGCTGGGCAAGATAACATCATTAGAAATTAGAGGAACATACCTGTGTACGCACCTTTATTTCTACTACGCGTAATAATAATGATGGTATATTACACATTTTGCCGGTGGCATTCCTCCACAAACGTCTTTCCGAGATGCGTATATAATTATTAGAGAATATGGCTTTGTTACAAGGTTCATGTAGTTGGCATTGGTGAGCTACCCAGTTGGTAAATTAAGTGCACTGCAAACTACATCATTATAATAATTATCTTCTTCTTTCAATGAATGCTTTGTATTTAGCAACATCACGTTGTTGTACGCATATGCAAACGGCACGTAGTGTACTTGGCAAAAGAGCTTCTTGTAATCAAAGTCATAAATACTTGGCTGATTAGGTGGATATCTGCTCACTCTCCAAGTAGTTCTGTACATGTGTGTTGTGTTAATCAAGATGATAATCATAAAACGTAATTAGGAAGGAAGTAACTTTTTACAAAATAATAAGCTTGTTTCCTCCCTACAATAGCTCATCTTCATTTTTGAGGAATTTGAGTTTTTGTAGGTACTTTTTTATTTAAAAATTCTATAGCCTGCAAATTTTATGAAGAATTCTTCATTAAAAGCATTCCTTCATTTTCATAAGTCAGTCGTCAGCCCATACACATTCATTTATCATCGAGTCTACTGACGAATTGCATTTAATTTTTAATTTTCCACCACACCAACATGGTCTCGGTCCATTAGCTAATTTCAACGCTTTGTACGCTCTCTCTGCATGTGTTGCATTGAAAAGAACTAATTCCATCTGGCATACGCACGACATGTTGTGCATGTTTAAATATTATATTTACTCAAAGAGAAAAAAATAGATGAGATGCAGACAGGAATGCACACAATAATAAATTACTAAATTAGAGATGCAACATGCAACCTACTACTAGAACAACAAAAAAGTCTTCGTTTATGCATTTTTTATTTACATGTGAAATTAATAGAGTAAAACTTCTGCGTGGAGAGAAAATGGAGTTACTAGCTGGAGATCTCTGTTTATAACAGTAGGAAGAAGTAATAGAGGTTATGTACCAGACCACCATCGATGTCTGCATTTGCGTAACTCGTTTTAGTCGCTTTTGTTTTTTACTTGGAGTGAAGTGAGCATTAGTTTCATTGTAAAAGACATTCATTTCATTTTCATCATTCTTTTCTCATCTCACTGTACAACCCTAATTCAACTGGTTTTATTGCTCTTGATTAACATCTCCCCTATTTTTAGAGTACAGCAGATTATTAAGTTTTCTGCTGGCAGTTTAAATGTAATATCTGTGTAACAAGAGAAATATAGAAAATACTACCAAAAGGAAAGAATACATTCTTAAACACTTTCCCAACTTGTGTTAATGAGATTTCAAAGAAGTTGAAAATGTAGAGAAACGATGAGCTAAAATGCATGAGTTTGATTCATGATATATCTTGGTGAGTTGGCTGCTATTTCAAAATGACTAGTTGGATGAGAATGAGAAGTGTTTAAATTCTCTCAGACGTAATCGCAGAAAGATGATAGCTAAATAATGGGTATAATATTACTTTGTTTCATCTCTTTGGGGCATTGCATAACAATGGGACAACTCATTTACATATTGTTACGAGATTTTTGATTAAATAGTGATTGCTATTAATATCTGACGAAATGACATTCGTCCTACAGTTCACACGTTAGACGTGTTCATTGCTGCTGTGCACACATTTACGCATGCAAATTCAAGCAGGAATAAATCACCACTGTTTTTAGTGTGTGCTCTTGTATGGTATTTTATGATGTTTTTCAACAAACACGATAGCAGTTACGACTTCTAATCCAAACTACCTATGTACATTTCCAACCTCCTGTTACATCAGGTAAGCTAATCTTTAAAGCATAAAATAGAGTGAACTACAAAACTGGTATCGGATGGACGTGACGTGGGCCTGAATTGAAGATTCTGTTGCCGTTGTAATTTGCAATTAAGCTTGTTTGACGCTTATCTTCAAATTTCATACTTTTCTTCTCGCTTTCTAAACACCCGCAGAATCAAAACAAAAGATTGCTGCACTCATTTGTAACTCCATACAAATTAGGCTTTGGGTTTTTTTCGGCATAACGTCCGAAATGGAAGTATAGAATAAAAAAATTTGTTCGCTATTTTAATTTTCTCATCCACTCTACCTACCCATTAACATCTCATATTCTCATCATTTTTTCTCATAAAAATGGAGATATGATCTAATTAAATTACTTTTATAATGATTACCTATACACTCCGACCACATATCGTATATAGAGCGCCAAGAACAACAAAAGCGATGGCGATATTCATTCCATCATTTCTAGTATGTAATACGGGCATTACTCTTCCGTCAGTGTTATTATATAAAACCTATTGTTATTAGAAGTTAGAATTCAGTGTATGTGCTAACAAAAAATCTCAATCCAATAATGAAGGATAATGAATATAATGACATTATATTCGCATGAATTTTACATGGTTTAATGCTCTCGTTCACAATCAGCCAGCCTCTGTTCAGCTCAAGTCAGTTAGTTCGGTTAGCTGAACGAAAACGTTAAGCATGTTCCAATATTTCATTACTCTTTGCTTTATTATCATTCGTCAAAAGATTATCATCCGAATATTATCCAAAGTGCATATATTATGTATGTATCTATGTGCCTTGCCTTTTACTTGTTTCTCATCTCTGCTGCTGACACATTCGTCATTCACTCCTCATCATAATACCATTGTCGTCATTCCCTGTCGGCGCAAAACTAACTGATGCGAGCAAGAACACATCAAAAATAATATCAACCAAGCTCACCCGACGACGCGTCGACCCGGTTCATATTTTTCCATTATCTTCTCTTAGCCTTGCTGTTAAAAAGTGTGATTCTTTCATTTCATGTAATATTGAGATTTTGTATGTACATACATGATTGTCATATTCATCTATAGTGCTCTAACGGCAACTACCGGAGACAATGGATACATTTACATCAAGCCATATACCCAATCACCCACCCACATCACATCCCTCATCGTCTCCCATCATAATATCATCAGTTTTTATAAACGCTCTTTAGGCGGACGGACCCTCATCTCACACAACTTATTTGGGTGACTCATAAACATATTATGCATATGTATATCTTGTGTCCTGACTAAAAAGGCAACTCATTTTCTCTTTTTGCGCCACCACCAACAAACATCATCATAACCATTCCAAATTATTACTCCTCTTTTCACCATCCTCGTATTCCATTCTTCTTTGCAGACGGCGACAAAACCCCGACCACCATCACAGAAAACGGCTTGTTCGTTCTCTCCTGTTTACTTGGCACATACCCTATTGCTAATTCTGGAGCAGCGAAAAAACGGGATGGAGAGAAAGAGTGAGAGAAAATTTCCATAAAATTATGGACGGTTGATGTGATGATGATGGGTTAGCTGGAAAGTACCATGTAGATAAATAGATGTGTTGGTAATTATCATAGATGGAGCCCATTACGTCCATTTATGCTAGCTTAAAAACGCGTTATTAGCTATTTTCCGTTGTCCTGCTTCTCCTTTTGTTATGCTCTATGCCTTCCTTCGTGTCTTCTAAATACTATGTATTCTCATGTTACGCTTAACATTATGGAATATATCTTCAATGAGGGATGTGGTGATAATAATAATGTTTGCCTTCCACTCTTCTCACTCGCACTACAATCATTAGAAATTACACCATGTGCGTGTATGTGAGCCTGCACTGCGGTATTCTGTACCTAGCCATATTGGCCAGTGTTTTTAAAACCATCTATTCCTACGATCATAATGGACTTGTTCATAAAAACCCACGCATGAAAAATTAGCATAAAATATTATGCCTCCAAGTCTCTAAAAACCAAACTCAGAGTTACATAGACATTGACACCATTTTAGCCTGAAGCTGGCGACGACCTGCTGCTGTGAAATATTGTATTATGAACATTCCTTGATTATCCTCACGTGTGTAATCTGCTCCATTGTTTCCGAAAACGAATTCCGTGAGCATTGAGTAAATTGGAATTTGCAATGGAAAACAGCACAAAAGTATATATCGTTGGGAATGGAATGAGGAGAGCCGTCCTCCTTTTTCCTGTCATGTTTAGCAACGTGAGTAGTAAACAGTGAAAATGAGATGGATAGTCGTATCGTACACATTATCGTAATTATGCATTATTAATCATTCATCATCTTCCACAGCAAACTGCCGTGCTTGTGCTTAATTACAAAACTGCTAACTTTGGTGCATAAATGCTACACTACTGAACTTAGAAAGACATTCTGTGTGTTCTGTATATCATTAAGGTCAATTAAAGTGACAGCAGAAATAGAAATGGAGGTTGAATGGGTTACACTTGACAAATGCTCCATATTGTAATCTCAGTATTTTCATCCTTAAATGTGTGTAACCATATTGTTTCTAGATAAGCATCATCATGCTTGACATGGCATTAACCAAGCATATAAATAAAATTATAAGCAAAATTAAGTAGTCCAAATTGAAATCAATATCATAATAGGATATCAGCTAACAAATGGGTTACTTGTACACAAAAAAACTGGATTCTATATCCTCTGATTGTTCATGAATGAACAATGAATGTTAGAAAATAATAATTATTGGGATGTAACAAGTCAAAATTCCAAGGATAGACAATTACGGCTAGCTACTGTAGCTACTATAATGTTGTCATCTGATGAAGGCTCCTCCGACCGATCACGTGATGTGTCATTTATTAAGTACCCAACAATGACTGACTGGACAATGAAAACTAATTAATTGCATTGCATATAGCGTGAGTGTGCATGTCCAATTGCTGTTCTACATTAACAGTCATGTTTTGGGACTTTCTTTTTTAAATATTCTGATGACATTGATGATGTCCCTGACTCCGATGTAGGTAAAATAGCATTTTGACTTGACAAATGAATGGGGCTGAGTTTCACCAGCTAAATTCATCCACTTTCCTATTCTCTCTGTATATATTTTAGGAGTTTTCTGGGAATAAATGTTCTTTCAACATGACTCTTTTACTTAACTGTATTCAACCAGTCCATGTTTATTTCCGACTGTCATAATAACAATCATCGTCATCATCACCACTGTCAGAGTCATAATTCAAAAATGCACCCTCCTACCTGATTGCTATATATATAAGTCCATGTGCAATTGCACTTTTGTAATAATATGCTTCAGCATAAACCGTGTACTACATTGTTATGGCAGCATCAAGCAACAAACCCCATCATCATCACTTTACCATAACCGGAAATATTTTACAAGGGAAAAGTACGCATTTCCTCCATTTTCTCGTCAAAAACTTGGTGGGAGTTTTCTTGTCAAATTTTTATTATTGCTTATGTTGTGTTGCTTACTGCCATACTACTATTATACAGATGTTCGGGAATGAATGAAATGGTGTTGAGTCTTGGGTCACAACAATGTGCTAGCTAGGTAAATGTATACTCAAAAATTGTGCGTAACTTGATATCAACAGTCGATCATCGTCATTGTCATCATATTCATGATGATGATCCCCTTCTACCTTTTGTGTCGTTAGTTGTTGCAGCATGGCCATGGTCATAGTCATCATCATGCATTAGTCATTCATTACATTTCACTCACTACCCTTTGCCACGAAAACGTGGGTTCTTGATGTTAGTTTCTTGCACAGGAGCAGCAAGTACCGTTATATGGATGGAACATAATAATAACGCATGAAAATTTCAACCCTTCCCTCCGTCCCTTTTTTTGCCATTTCCTTCTGAAGAGAGGCATACAAATCCAGGATAAGCCCACCACGCACCGGAATGACAATGGTCATTACCGTTCCGCACTTTTCCTGTAATGGAATCAAGAAAAAGTGGAGAAAAAAGAGGGGATTCCATACACCGCACAACAGCTAGCTGAGTTGTGACTAGTCACCATGTCATGCCGTGTGTGAGGTTCATTATCGTTACATTAAATGGACACAAAGGACTTGTCAGGATGATGACTTACCACCTCCGCTCTGTTACAACAGGAGGAGGAAATATGTATTCTTATTTTTTCCCTTTTCACGGCCAAAAAAAAGAAACACGAATAAGAATTCTTGAACTTACTAGATTTGAGCATGCTTACTGGTAAATTACATGAACCATGTTGGGTTATGTGAGATGGTGGCGGTGACACAGCAAGATGCCAATGAAATGTCTCCGTCTCCGTTGTGCTGTTTGTTAAGCTGTTGTTGTGCTTAATCATTCATTAGGCAATAGCGATGGACAAAAACGGAACATGGGAATTGAATACAATACGAACAAGGGATTTTCTTTTCAAGGTATTTTACTAAAGCTACCGGAGAAATGTGCGTGCATGCTGAAATGAATTCAACATTGCACTGCGGTGCAGCCACGAAAAGAAACAAAAAAATAGTCTGATAAGAAGAAGTAGGGAGGCACGGAGAAGGGGAAAACAAAAAAAAACTGGTTGAGAAACTTTTCCTGTTGAATTGCATCGAAGCAAATCAAATGAAATAGGATTACTTGCGTAAAAGAAAAAGTAAGACTTTTGTCTTGGTCTGTACATAATTCTTGTGTAAAGATTTATGTCGTTCTGGATGAAGCCATGGTGTGTGTGGTGTGATGTTAGATGTTGGATAGAATGCACTTTGTAATGTTTCTACGAATGGCGGAGATAAGTAAATGGAAAAGAGAATGAGAAAAAAATGGAGGGTGATTTTTACTGATGTAATTTATCGTAAGAGCTATATTGTACTTTTTATTTGTTTGGTGCTAGTGCTACGTTGTGCTATGTAATAGTATCCCTGAAAAAACATAATATAATAATGCACATTGTGCAATAAAAGTGCACTTGTAGTTTCATTAGCTGTATTAAAATTGAAATGCATTTTAAGTACAGCTGTATTATGGGAGAGATAAAATTTGCTTTTAATGCAGTATTGAATTATTACAGCCAACAACAGAAAGTTATAAATGCAACCTTAAGTCAAACCTTGCCTGATTCAAATGTTATCAATGTAGTATACTGATGTTTGAGTTGTGTTATGTATATTTCTAACAACTACGGACTGGACGAATGCGTTTTTCATGCTCAAAACGAATAAATAAATGATTTACATTTTAATATCTTCATCAAAAATCATATATACCTATACTAAACATGTTTATTGGACTCGCATAGCTCATACTCGTAAAATAATCATTGTAAATTTAAATCTCAAGAGTTCAATAAGTAATTTTAAGAAGTCACTTTGCAGCATTGTTTTTAGGACTGAAGCAAATTCTTTACCTGTGCTCTATATTTTTTAAGGACAATTCTTTGCAATCAATCCATAAAAAATCAATTTTTATACTGTATTTCACCTTATGTCTGTAATTTATTTGCATCAGCTATAAATAAACGACTGACTTTTGAATCGCGCTGCTTGAATTTCAGTATCTCCAATTACATGCACCCTTGATTCTATCATCTATGTAGGTATATAAATGTGCGTAATAACAGGAAACTCGAGAGTGTGAAGATGGATGTAATGCGAAACCTTCTTTTTAGTCCTGTCAAGCTCAATCAATAGCGAATCGAAAAGACAAGCACGTATGTTACAACGGAGAAGCATATACGGCATAGCAGAAGAGGTATTTACTTTATGTTCCATATACTCAAATATATTGAAGCCGTATAAAGAAAGCATATTGAGAGTGTAAGCCGTAGTGAGTGAAACAAGTTTGGCATGAATTGACATACGCTTTAAGTTTATTTAAGGAAATGTATAAAACTGTAAATATACAGGGAGAGGGTTTAGTATAGTGTTGGCCGTCGTGACTTTGAAAGCTTTCAAAGAAAGAAGTGAGAGAATGATATGTACAGCTTTTACTTTCAGTTCGGTGAAAATCAAGGGATATTTTGTTTCTGGCATGCTTTCAGGGACACGTGTGCGGTGGTGGTAATATAGCAATGTGGAAAAAGATGCAATGTCAGGTTTCAATTTTATGAAGTGCATATATGCTTCTGTTACTGTGTTGTCTAAATTTGTGTCTGAGAAAGTATCTACCTATACTGGAATGTAGGTACGAAGATAGTGATTATAATATGACAAAAGAGAATCAATGTAAATATGCAAAATGTAATGAAAAGACACTGCTCCATAATCTCACGGGCACAATAAACTTGGCTCCCATACTTTCTAAGCCACTTTCTAGAAAACTTCCCACTTAACTCAACCAGCATCTCAGGAGAAATTCGATTATGAATATGATTTTCTGCAATGAATGGAAATTGCTCTGCTCGCTGCTGTCTTATGCTCTCTGTACACCTAACAGGAAAGAAAAGTTCGAATGGTAGGTTTCACCAAAGAGGAAACAGTTCCAAGTAGTGTACCTACCTACATAGTAATATGAAAAATTATATATGCAATCATCAAACGAAATATTCGCTGTTCTTACTCAGACATCCTATAAGTCTGGCTCATCTTGTCATGTGCTTCTCTTTCCGTTCCTAAATAAAATTATTTGCTTTTCGGTGGTTGATGTGTATCGTCACGTGTCCCGGGAATGCTGCATTGCATAGCACTCCCATTTAATCTTCAGGATACACTAGCAGTCTGTTTCTGATTGACTGGTGCATCCACTTCATTTTCACTTTTCAAAGTCAACCCGTAAATATATTCCTGTTTTCTCTTCGGTTGTTTTCCATGAGATATCCACTTCAGTAGCATCATCTCTCAAAAAGGCAATAAAATGACAGAGGAGAAAGGAAGGAAGCAAATTTTCTCCAAAATTCATTTCGATTATTTCTTGGATCTTACTTCCTCCTCTCCTATCCTTCATACCAGATACATTTACCGCAGACCCCAGCACATCATCCTTGCCACTACCACAACAAATAAAAAGCTGATTCCGTACATTCATCTATATAGTAAAATAAGCCACGCATTATCATCGTCAATTCAATGCAAATGCAGTGAGGCATACGAAAGAGAGAGAGAGAATGGATGGTCGCACAACAAATTATGGAAAATGGAACTGTTGGAGAAAAACGAAATAAGAAAGAAAAAGGAACTCATTTAGGGAATTTTCTGTATTTTATTTTACTCTTCTTTTCCTTGGCTTCCAATTCTAAACTATGCAATTGAGGACTAATGCTAATACCACCGACACCACCGGAAACAGAAAGGGAACTTGCTACTCCACTCAAGGGCGATTTTACTTCCTCTTTTACTAAAATCACTCACTACTTTGTTCAACGTTTCGAATGAGTGCTCCTGCCACCGCCCGTTTGCTTTGAATTGCGGCAGCAAAAAAGTAAGTAAATAATAAAAGCTTTCGCTTACACTTTCAATTTTGTGTTTTCTGTAGTGAAGAGGAGACAGCAAAATAGGGAAATAAAATAAATGTTGAGCTCCCGTTGGAATTTACTGGATTTTGGGTAAATTTTCATTTCAAATTGATTCGGACTGTTTGCGTAAATTTAATACGTTGTGCATGATACATGATACGGAAAATTATATTCCTTCCCAAATCTTCGACGTTGCAAATGATTAGTACTTTTGGTCATAGTCATGTATCATCCAAAGGTATATAAATCTATAACATAAAACTGAAATAGAACTTTTGTCTCAGGAGTTTAATCAGCGCTCCCCTCTTGTTTGGCGTTGTTTTGTTTTAGCTCAACACAACTTCCTTAAATATGCACATTTAATGCATAAATAATAGAATATCCATTGTCTTTTGGGAATAAAATGAGTAGAGACAGAGGAGAAAGGAGATCAGAGAGAAAAAGAAACCTCTGCTGCTGTTAAAATACTATTGCTGCAATGCAGTTCGTGCGGAGTTTTTTTTCGGCTCAAGGCAAAAACCGAAAAACAATCATGGAGTTGCAGAGGTGGTGATGACGATGAGGAAGTGCAGTAGTAGCAGTACAACTACACGCTACACAACACACGAGCCATTCATTATACATGTTGTGTTTTATGCGTGCATTTTAAACAAAACATGGTTTTAATTTAAGGTTTCTCTATTTAACTTCTTCCTGTCCTCTCATTTTGTTTACTTTTGTTTGCTTCAAACGCAAAACAACTTTTTTGTTTCTCTCTTCTGGAGCAGGCAATGCAGGCGAAAAGAATGGAAAGAAAAAAAATTATGCACTTCTTTTGTCCTTGCTTCCTATTCCTGATGATGATGAAGCCAAGTCTCTTTTGTAAAAACTCCGCTTCTGTTTAGGAACAAAAAAGGGGAAAAGTTGAAATGTGAGTAAAAACGAAAGAAGCTAGAGAGGAGGAGGAGTAGAATATGGAGTGGATGTTGAATGTTGATGATGATGCTTCACTCGTCAACCTCATCAATTTTTCGTGTTTTATGTTTGGCTAAAATGCAAATAACAAGAAGTCTCCTCCAGTGCACCGTTGGATGATGATTTTGAAGTTGATGCATTTTAATTGTCAAATACGAGTGCTCCTGCTGCTGTCGCTGTTCAATGCAGCTCAACAAGCGCACGGTACTATTTTTTATGAAATCATGGAAAAAATTGCTTGTGCAACAAACGGTGCATGTCAGTCTCGATCCATTCATTTCAGTCATGCAGCTCATTACAGTCTAAATCTACCTCGTTCTATCGCATTTTCGGTGAATTTACCTAAGTAGAAATTGAAAATACTGAGCCACATGTAACCGGTGTAGATTTTACTCTAGCTGAATAGGCTTCTATATTTCGTTTTTTATCCGGTTAAAAATGAAGCAAGCTGACATTGAGTTCAATCTTCTGAACTCGTCGTCAGTTTTAATTCATCCCGTGTGTGTTGTCTGCTTCGTACAGATTTCAGGTTTTTTATTTAGAGAGAAGCGGTTTCTCTACCAGAGCGAAAGACAATGACAAAGAGGGTTCTGATTGATAAAGTGTGCGGACGTGTCATGAATGCAATTTAAATCTGATATTAATGAAACCAAAAATAGAAGAAAAGTGTTCGGGGAAAACAGAGAAGCTGGTTTTATTGTGCCGTGTGCAAAACTCTGCAATACAAAGTTTGTCATCATTCATTTTATGCAAAAGATGTTCAAAGTTTGTCATATTCATTTGCGTTTGACAAAGTTCGAATAAATACAAAATGAAGTATTGCACTCTTGCAATTTGCTGCTGCGAGCTGCACAAAACTTTACTTGAATTATTAAAAAATTTCTAAATTAATTCCAAAGAAATCTGACAAGTACTAGTGTTTGTTCCTTTGTGAAGAAGTAGGCAAACGTTACAGCATACATTTCCCTGTAACTGAAAATTAAGTTCATTGTGCTATACGATACTGTAAACTGCACATGGTTTTTGTTTTTTAGAGTCCACACTTCCTTTGTTCTCCTACTCATGTAAAAGTCGGTCTCCTTTCAGTTTGAATTAACAATTCAAAATTTGGGTCAATTTCTGCAGTGAGATTAAAGCAAATTTATGTCACTTCCCGCAAGAGTCGCAGTCTTTTTACGCTTGCCGATTAATCTAGTTTTTCCTCCTTGTCTTCTCTCTGGTTCTGTGAACTAGGTATTTAAACTAAAACGTACGTAACATAACACATGCATATATATATTTCCATACAAAATTGTAGTAGTGAATATTGCAGTAGTGTAATAGTGCTGCTGCTGATGATGTCATTACCGCAACCAGGAAGATTCATATCCACAATAGCCATCAACACCATCGGGTAATAAAGTAGTTTAATGCATGCAAGTGCATGCCCGAAGGAAGCATGAAAAGAAAGTGAAGTAATCTTTGAATGAGCTCATCTTTCATTCTCCCACCGCGTCACCAACATCCAGCATCAGCACTTGTACTCTTGTACTGCACTGCTTCATTGCTGCAAAAAGAGATTTTCCACTTATGTACACACTGGCTTACATTTGAGACGTACATACATTGTTAATGGCACACTAGCACAAGTGGATAAGTTGCAGAGAAAATTAAGTTCACTTCATTCATTTTTCATCATCATTGAGCCCATTTACTTTAAATATTTCTCTGCTCTGCATCCAGTATGTATGAAGTTTTTTTTCTTTTCTTTTGATTTTCGCCATTCACAAAATGCAGTGCAGTGAGAAGATATCAGGGCACCATGATAAATTACTCCATTTCCAATGGACAATAACAACGGCTGGAATAAGAGGAACATGGAACATCAATCAATTATGCATTACTTGCCTCGCTACAAACAACGAGGACGACGACCAACAACGACCCTAACTTGCTTTGGCACAGTCTACTCTCTTCTGAAGATCTATGACTAGGACATTAAGATTAACAATGCTCCGAGGAGTGATCCAATAACTGAAAAATAACAAGGAACACACAAGTACAGTGAAGGAAAGGCACGACAACAATATATCAACTGCACTTTACTTTTACTTTATTGAACTCCACCAACAACCAACTTGCTTTTGATTTCGTTAAACCCTCCATTCCATCATTATCGTCGTCAGAAACAGGACATTTTCGTGAAGAAGCAAGGGACAAAGGGAGTAGAAAAATAACGTTGATCACAGACAGATGAGGAGATGAGAAAAAGAAAATGAGAAATATGAGGAGGAAAAAGGTGAATGGATAAAATAGAAGCTTATGAAAATGTAGGAGGGTGTAATAACGTTAGATAGTAAGTATATATATAGTAGAAAGAGGAAAACAGACGAGGAGGGGAAATAGTATAAGATGGGCTTTTGTATCTAGTTTGTGTTGAATCCAATGTTGAATTGAAATACAAACACAGAAAAAGAATGGCGGTCATGATGATAATGATGATCCAGATCACATCGAGCAGTAAAGCAACATGAATGACTCCAAAATCTTTTTCTGATCTGTTCATGCATACAAAAAAGTTGCGTATGGTTTGATGATGGTGGTGGTGGTGTTTTGTTGGTAGCGGGTTCCTCTGTCACAGAAATGTATTAAAAGTAGTGCATTGTAGAAAGGACGGAGTGCGTGAAGATCTCTTTTTGGGTAAAAATAGAGGGAAAGGAAATGGGAGTAAAAAGGAAGAAGAATCTGATCCCCTCTTTTTCCGTTTTACTAGTTGTCTGCCGAGCTGGATGAGACGGGAACTTATTTTGGAAGTGATGGTGAAAAATGAAGTATGCAGTTAGGGATTGCATTGAATAAAAAGAAGAGCTGTATCATCAACCAAGTTTGGTGTGCATACAATTTATGTACGGTTTGATGCTACACTTATTTGAATCCTTTGAATAGTTGCATGGACATACATTATGCATGTACTGAGGATTTAGAAATGGATGTAATCTGTGCATCGTTACATACTTGTAATTCATGTTATATTGGAAGTTGTAAGAGAAATTGCAGAGTTTAGAGAGAAACTATTAGTTTCTCAAAGTTTGTTTTTGTTGCAGTAATATTGCATTCTTTTCTACAAGCTGCTTTGAAGATTCCTCTTGGTGAATGAGGACTTATCTACGTATTAGTGATGGTATTCAGCAAAAGACTCTGTTTACAACTTTTGTTACAAGAGAAAATCACAATTGGTTGGTTAAAAAGAAAGAAGGAAGGATCAGTGCTTATTATTTTTTTGGTCGGTCTAACGGATCTGGCGTGTCGTACGTGGAGGGTGTAAGGTTGTACATACGAGGTTTCTTGAGCGTGATATATGTTTGTAGTTACAATGATATTCTAAATGACATTCAAGCAATTTGTTAGCTATGATTTCTATTAAACAAAATTTAAAATTAGCAAAAGACTACTGTGATTTATAAGTTTAATTTGATGCTTAATACCCAGAAGAATTTCGGATAAGCCTTAATTTGCAGCTACAATGTATAAAGTTAATCCGAATAATTATGAAGCCAAGCATACTTGAGTCCTGTAAAAATAGATAAATGAACAAAAAGTATGCTAAATGAGATTGTATAGTAGGGTCTGCCAGTATGTGCTACATGCTTTGTTAGTAGAAGCGGCACTTGTACACTGATAAAAAGTGAGGTATTTACATTTAGTCCAAAAGGTAGAGGAGGTAGACAGTAGGCACACATCAGATGTACAGATACCCACAATCGCATGAATATTATTGTTCTCGCTGATACCGAATTCTCGGGTATAACTAAGCAGCTTCCGTGTATGTACATTACTTTCCTACCCGTTGTCATAAAAATTGAAATGGGAACACAGAAAAGGTCAGAACTTTGAAAACGAAATCCGAAACCCAAGAGGAGCTATTATACAAACTACACTTTTTAGTCATTGCCACTGTCAACCTGATCCCTTCATATCTTCTCATGAATATATTCCACACTTTTACATGTCGATATCACATGCATACAATATATCTACACTGCATGCATACATAAATATGTAATAACCAGCTCTAAGCAATGCATTTTCAGTCACTCAACTCACTTTCGCTTTCAAACATTTTCAACGCCAGTAGCAGAGCTGCACACTCTACAAACGACAACGACGACACATGCATGCACATTTTTCTCACTCGTTCAACTCCTTCTTTCTACCCAGTGCTCTTTCAGTGTTGACGTGATGCACACATTAAAATAGAATATTATATTATGGAACACGGGCCTTCTTTTTCATCTTATACTTTTCTCTATATCCATTCGTACGCACACACTCTTTTGCATCTCTCTTCCTCTCAGTCTTGCATGCATACACCACACACATGGGACATACAACAAAGCGAAAAGCTGTTTACCACTGTTACTGCATAAAGTTCTCAAAAAACAACATTTCCTCGCGTGTTTATGTGTAAAAAAGCCGGCTTTTAAACTCACGCTTCTTCTGCTTCTCTGTCTGTGTACATTTTCCTTCTTTTGAACTCGCTAACACATCTAACAACATGAGCTGCTTAGCTGCTGAACATTATGCAATTCTCAATACCCACATTATTAATGTTAATGCATAGTAAACATCAGGACATATAAAAGTGTAAGTAAACCTGTGCATAATATTATCCTACTACTATGGACCTTAGTTGGTCGTTGTTGATTCTTTTGACTTGGCTTCCACTCACACACGTAGAATTATACCAAGAAAATAAGCCGGCGTTTTTTACTGGTGTTGCGCTCTGCGGTGATGTTTTTCTGCATTATTCAAAGTGCAGCTGCTCTGGCTTAACCGTCGTTGCGTCTGTTGTACGTATGCTAAAGCTTGTCTTTCCAAACACTTTCCAAGAAGAAAAAACATAGTACCTACAAGTCAACACAAGACAAAAATCCTCTTCCTTAGCAGTACATAAGTTTACGTAATGCATTACATATGACATTACTTACATTCCTTGAGTTTTCACATGAGTGGGTGGTGGTATACCTATATTCTCCTGCGATGCATTTCAATAATGCACGAAGAAAACGGTAAAAAGCAGCTAGGATGATACAACATTACACTCACATTATATTACGGTTTAAGGTACACAATATGTAATACTGGCAACAAAACAGACTGACTCACTGATATGACGGAGCAAATGCAGTTTTGTAGTGGATATGCACAGATAGAGATATATATTACTGTGTGTGATCCATACATAAAATATTCCGCACTTGATCCTCCTGAGTGTGCCTCCTCAAGCCTCTGTTATACCTACGTCTAATGTTTTCTGCCAAGTTGACGACGAAGCAATAACAAAAACAGAGGATTTTCCTCCATTTGAATACATCATAAAAAGGAGACCACTGTAGCCAAGCAAGTTTAAAGACGACACAAAGAAGAACACCTTACATTTTTACTGCATGTGCATCATATCAGCATCGGCAGCCCGAGTAGTTGTAGTAGGAGTAATATTTTTTAGTCATGTCATATGAGTAGTTTGGTTGTTGGCATTATGCGATATCACGCTGCTGAGAAGTGCGAGAGAAGTCGTGCTTCTTGTTCTTCCTCTTCTGCAATGTTTTTAGCTGGCTTTGCATAACACGAGTCTATATTTTTTGTTAGCTGGCTTGGCTAAACTTCTTCTACACACTCACTGCACTGCTGCTTCATTGCGTGCATGGTCTATCTATCTAGTCTGGAGAGAGTTTCCCCTTCCAGCTCAGTTTCGTGCGAGCTTTGTTGGTGAGAGGAAGCCACGCACGTATTCTCTCGGCTTTTTACCGAGTTGTCAAAGTTTTGAAAGAAAATGTTTGACTTGTGGACGGAGGAGAAAAAAAAGAGTTGTGGCAGTGCTGGTGGTAGTGGTGAATGAGCATTCCTTAATAGCTACACGCAAGTTCATTTGGACTTTTCTAGCAAAAAATAATAACATCCTAGTGAGTGTGTACGCAATATAAAGGGAGGATTTAAATATAAAATTGAAAACAGGAAGTATGTGAATCTCATTCCGGGTGGAATAATGCATGTGTACCAGATTCATTTTCGGAAAAGGAAACTAAATTTTTAAAGGTAAATCTGGAAGTGCTTCTATGCGTATATATACTATTGTTGTTGGCGGTGTAGCTCCGTTGATGTTTTACCGTTTCATCTTTCCTTTGGAAAAATATAAACTGTTTCGGTCGGCGTTTCCTTAATAATGAAAGGCTTGTTGTTGTTTTGATATGGTTTCTCCTCATATTCCTCTCGAAACTTGTTTCCTGTGTATGCAAGGGAATCAGGAGATAATTGAAACTTTTGGAGAAAAAAGGGTAAACGAGATGAAGAAAAAGTGTGTAGGTTGCCGGTGCTATGTTTAGCTATGATTATTACAATATTGAATTTTTAATAAATACTTGGAATCGCACACTTGAAAAAATAGCAAGCATGGTAAATTGAGTCAAGTGGAAGAATGAACACGATATATAGTGTGGTGGTGATGCATACTATTACACATATAGTGAACTGACTCGCAACAAAGATTTTTGCATATAATTTTGGCACAAAAGAATAATAGAGCGTCTGAAAAGATTGGAAGATGAAAGATAATAATAATATGTAATAGCAAAGTTGATTTTCATGTAAAGTGGAGAATGTTTTGAATGAAGAAGAAGAAGGAGAAGAGAATAAAGTAATGCATAAGTAATACGGAATAAGCTTATTAAAAAAGTTACTTTCCTCTCTGCTAACATTTATACCTATGTACATGTGCAAGAGTGTTGGCTAATGCCTGTTTCAATCCAGTCGTGCAAAAATAGAGAAGAAAAAGAATATTACAAAGTGTCTGGTGTGAGTCGTGGCGTTTGCTGAAGGAGGAGAACATTGTCAAAAATAGTTGGCTTACTTATTCCTCTGATCTTTTAAGTCTTCTTCTCTTTTTCTATTCTTCTATGAAAACTCCACTTGCCAAACTAAAAACTCTGTTTTGTCGTGAGTCGAGTGGCGAGGAGGGAACAAAGTCGTGGTGTTTGTTTGTTGTGGTTTTGTTTTGTTGAGGTTCATTTTTATTTTGAAAAGTGAGCATATTACGTTCTATGCGAAACCGTGTGTGCCCTAAAGCCTCGACTTGAACCCATCTACAGAATACATGGTCTGACGAGATGAGAAAAGAATCAGAGGATGAATTTTAATAATATTAACTGTTGTGAAGTGACGATAGTTTGTTGTTGTTTAAAAAGTTTCAAAGTTAAAGAATTTTGAAAAGTTGAAGCATTCGCCACAATCGTTATATAAAAAATGCTTTCCTGTTTGGTGGACGATGGACAGGTGAAAGGATCCAAAGCAGATTTTTAAGGTGTGTTTTACATTATCATGTAAATGCAAGTGTGTAAGTAAATATGTGAAATAAAGGTGGCTTACGTCAGGTTCATATTCATTGAGTACATATTAACGCGTGATATAACTGTTCATTTGTAGCTGATGGCGGTAAATGGGTCGTTGTATGATTAAATGTTGGTCGCTTTGATCGTTAATTTTTAGCAATTTTAAAATGAATGCATATCTTACATCTTCTTCCATAATAATATATCTTTTCAATTTGTTCTGTTCAATTCATCGAGTGATTGATTAAATAGTACGTATAGTATTTTTAATAATATCGCATGCAACTTTGATGGAAGGATTGGGTTGAGTGGATTACCCTTTTTATTATTTATTTTATGCAATATTCACTGCAAAAAACCTTCATCTTCGATCCTTTCCCGAGATGCGACGTGTGTGGACTTTGGTATGATTGGGTTGAAAGAAGACATAAAGGTAAAATGGATTTCAATCCCAATCGAATGCATTTGAGATTTGAGATGATAATATCATCCTTCTCCTGATTATCATAAATAGTTATTATTAAATGCAACGAAGAAATAGTTGATTTGCTTTTCTTGGGCATTGACTGTAGGTTTATGGATCGGCAGTGTAATCGAAGGAGACAGGTGAAATTGATCATCCTCTCCCCGTCTTGATCAATGCTGTTTAGAGTGAGAGCAGAGCAGCAAAACTGATGCCGTAGTGTCGACTTGTTCGGCTTCTTGTTTCGCTACCTGCAAAACTGATAAACAATGTTTGATTGATGGATTGAAAAAATATAATCATAATAATATATAATTGAACTGAAAAGTGCAAGATAAAAAAGCCTAAATACTATAATAATCCTGTGCTATAAAAGTCTTGAAATGATACTGCTGCCTCTATGTTAATGTTCTTCTTCTCTGTGCTTTGTCGATGGTGTCTTTTTTGCCTTCGTCGAAGATTCCAATCAAAAAATGCAAAGGAGCATCCCGTCTATATTTATTTTAATGCATTATCAATAAGTCAATTTTGTCTGGCGCATCAGGCGTCGGGACGAAGGCGAGTAAAAATACTTATTGATTGCATATTTTATATGCTAGTCTCCAATAACATATTCGACAGTGTTGCCTCAGAGTCAGATTGATAATTTAATAATAATCGAATAAACATTTAAATTTCCTCTGAAAAATAGTTTATGCCAGGCCAGGCAACCTTTTGACTTTGACCTTTTGCAAACATGCATTGTATTGTATACCACTCATGGCAGGAGGTATAATTTTATGACGATTCAATGAATCTGTAATTTTTATGCCATCAAACCTCTAGCATAAATCCAACCTGTCTTTGTTTTTTTATAAGCAAAATCTGAAGACACCACCTAAAGTCGGTAAGCTGGTAAGCTTACTTCACGGTTACAGGGATTATCGGCTTTTTCGGATGAATGATTTGCAAGGATAACAAAATATTGTAATTTAGCTAGTTAAACACTATAAATTTTTATTGTACTGCTTGCATTTCGTCTCGGATCGTTCGTGGTCCGGTGGTTGGTGGTGGTGCGTTGATGTGATGGAGGAACGGAATCAATATAGGCAATACTGCAGAGTAGTCACTTTTGACAAATGGGAATATTTCTCTTGTGCTGCTGCTGCTGCGTGTGTTCAATTGCAGTCGTGCATGCCAGTTGGCTATAAAAACTGCACTCAATAAATTATTCCACCTTTATACCACCACGTAGAATTACCAGTCCTGGTCCTAGTAGTATCAACTGAATGATTTGAAATTTCAAAGTCAAAGTCAAACAAGTAAACGCTGAATAGCCAGTCAAGGCAAGTCAAGTACGGGGAGTAAAAATTGGTGTCGGTATCATCCTCGTGATCATCGGTGTAATGCAGCACTTGTTATTATGCATTATACCTAATACCTGTCCGGCATAAAATTGCACTTTTACTTATCAACGTATTATTAACCTGTCAAGATAAGGAAAAAATGTTAGAGAAATGATCGTTTTTTCCTGTTTTAATGCAGTGCAAACATATATTTTTGCACCAATCATCATTTTCCTTCCACCGACCTGCCGACCAACCGGAAAGGCTAATAGCGTTTCAAGTCAAGTTTTGGAATTTTTTTGATGCGTCGATTACTTTTCTGTTCGTATCTCGTCAAACAATTTTTGCTAGATTCCATCATTCCATCTCTACCCTACCAAATATTTTCTCGACTGTAGGTGGTGGTGGTGAACTGTAATTTGAGATGGGTATATTATACAGAAATGAAAAAGTGAGTTACACGTTCATCATTATTTTTTCACGGATTCCTGTTGTGGTTACCCGTCTCGTCATATGACCTGGTTGATTGTTAGCAGTGAGAAAGGAAGGATACTATAAATGCAATGAATAATTGAAATTGTAAATGGCAGAAGAAAATCACTTAATTTCAGCAAAAATTCTCCACAATTGCCTTGGGTTGCATGCTGTATGTGTGTAGGTATGCCTCTTTTATATCTTTTTATAAGTATGGAATAATGACTATATCATGGATAGATTGACGTGCATGAATGAATTTGAATAGTTGTAAGGAAAACGCGATCCATGTTCATTGCTCTCTTGACTAGCATCATGAAAGCTCTCTATGTCATTGGCATTTCATTGGCACAATTTGACATTGTAAGGCTTGTGTGTGTGAAAAGAAATATAAAATGCAAATGTTCCACCTAAAAAATCAATCTTGTTGAATGGAGAATTTGAGACAGTTCATTCACTTTTCCGTGTCATGAATAGTTTTATTGATTCTTTCCCTCTTGCGAAATTGGTTTGCAGGGTAAATAAACATGCATTGTAAATACATAGCTTGGGAGTATAAATTAAATTAATGTTTGTTTTTATCATTAAAATGTATGGAAAATCATGACACATTTTTTATCATCTTCTTCAGATATGTTGTCGTTATCATTTGATTGGACAACGTTGTCTTGAGATGTATGATCGCATCATCATCGTGAGGATTTTTAATGAAACTGACAAAGAAAATTGAAATGGTCTGATAAATCCATAACTCTCTTGTTGATTTACGATGGGGTGCTCATAATTACGTTTGTAATAGGCAGAAAAAGTACATGTGTACCGTTGTTTCGCTTGCAGCAACTCTCGTTATCATCTCAAGCTTAATCATCATTTTTATATATCGTTTACGCGGATGAATTATGATGACAGGTATAAGTGAGAGTTTGATCAACGGTGGTGTTGTGCCTCCCTACATGGAGGCAAATTTTGTATGTAAAAATAGCTAACGCATTTATGTACGTTCAACACGTTGTTAGTTAGTAGAGAGGACCTCTGGCCAAAATGTGCTTACTATTACAGTACTACTTATAATTAATGTATTCATTTTTGAAAGAGGTGTGGCAGTAGAATCTTACTTGTTAGTTAATAGAAACATATTGCTGTATTGTGTATAATTTGATTTATTTAGAGACATACATCGTTTGATTTTGTTGTTGGCACTTTTTTGCAAAATGCATTTAGTAAATATGTTGACTTGGCTGGCACATATTTTTCGCACAAGTGCCATCAATCAACCACGTACACACATACATACGTGTAGATAAACAATGAAATATGTCTCAAGTCATGAGTCATAACTTGACACAACTTAAAATCAACAACAACACGGTTCTTGTAATAAATTATCCCACTACAGTTTATTCACAGCACAACATGTAATAGTAAACCAAATTTAAATCAAATTAAGACGTAAAGTAATTTAGGGAAAATGGGAAATGCATACGTTGCCTAACCATTGAAGAAGACTCATTGAATCTTTAGTAGCAGCCTTAAATAAATTAATAATGCTATTCTCTACTTTGAACAATCCCCGAACTACAGTGCAGTGGCACGACTGCTACGGGCGGTTGTAGCCAGTACATGATAATTTTTCGAAGGAGGACGCACATGGCACATTAAAAGTCCTTTTACCTCGTTGTATTCCTTTCTGGTATAAGGTAAAGTTGTGCCTATTTTACAGTTCCAAGTACATGCCGACACATCATGTCATAATATAATGTAGGTACGCTGTTCAGTACAACAGCCTCACTAGCTACCAGACAAGCCACCAGTAACAGCAAAAGTCACTTCAAAAGAAAAGGAAAAGTGATATACCTCCATGTTGTGTTATCTTCTTTCCCCTTTTAACTTCCCATCTTTTTGCTGCCTCTAAATAGCATGTTGATGATGAGCTTTCATTTAGCTACTGACAGAAGTGGCCGTTCCCTCCTTTGCTGCTCGGTCTGCTACTTTTGAGTACATGCCACTTACTAAAATTCTTTATGGTATTTGCATTATTACTGTTTCGAAGCTGAGGCTAGAATTATGTGACTAGGTTCCACTATGACTCATTTTTCTCTCCTTGTGATGATAAAGTGATGAGTTCATTTCGAGAGCCTTCAAGATCAGATGCATTTCTGGGAAGAAAAATATAGGTTATGTTTGGTAGGTATAAATGCTTTCGAGTCTGCTGCAGTTGGTTATTATTATTATGGTCATGGTCTGTTGTGTATACAGTGTGTAGGTATGTAAATATGTTACACACTCGAGTCATCAAAGCGAGCTACCTAGGTAGGTATATATACAATTTGCTTTGCTGCCGTAAGGCGAGACGCTTGCTGTTGAGTCTTTCCTGAGAAATTTTCCAAGATGACAGAATATTTCCCCTGTGAGGAAGTTACATAAAATGACTACCGCCGTGTATGGTATATATATACCTACTTTTGCATCCGGTCTGAGTTGGTCCTCCTTGTCGGGTTTGTGACCGTTTTTCTTTCCGTATTTTTGAGATGCCTATGTCATATTCCTGTAGACGAAGTATTCAAAGAATAAAATATAGAAGTAGGTATCCAGTAAACTTGGGTAATTCTATGTCATATCAAGCCTGTTAGATGAACAGCCCCAAAAAGTACCCCATATTTTCGTAGAACTTTGCATCTTCTGCTGCTGATTATTAAGAACATGCTGCACTGACACTTAATGTAGTCGTGTCATTGCCGCCGAGCCATTTTCATTCCTGTTGTTTGTTATTATTATTAATATTTCTTGTCCGTGTCTTCTTTCTTGTCGTGTTCGTGTGTCATGAGTAAACTTGCCGTGCTTATCTCTATGTTTGTTGTTTCCGTACACACTTGCACCACCGACTTTCTCGCAAGAAAACAAAAATAACCAGGAAAAAGTCATTATCACATCATTATTTTCGATGATGAGACCATTTATTTTGACATGTTTCTTTAACGAGTGAAGTTGAATGTTTCTTTTTTAAAGATAAGAAAAAAAAATCGAATTTTGTTTTTGGAGCACGTTCCATGATGATATTCTATATTCCCTTTTACCGTGTCGCATCTCTCCTCGCTTCGGGGTTTTAGTTTGTTCCTTCTTTCTCGGTCTTCAGAAGGAAAAAAAGTACAAGCAGCGTATCTTTTTCACCTCCTCCCAAAAGAATATTTTTCCATCTTCTTCCCATCTAGACTCTTGGTTTGTTTTGTACGTGTATTTCATGTATTTTTATTCCTTTTAACATTTTTAAAAATTGCTTTTTTTCTCTCTGTGGACTTTGCTTGAAGTTAAAACGACGGCATACGCGACAGTAGAGGAGAAAATGAAACGACAGCCGCATGAGAAACACGAGAGTCTGAAATGCGCTATAGTGTATACCTATTTGTACATACGCGTTTTTGCTGTTGCGGTTTGGCTTATTTCCGAACACAAAAAACTGCTCCAAATCTAAAGTACCCCAACAGCTTAAACCGTTTCTCTGAGCAGCTTAAAAAATCTGTTGTTTTTCTAAGAAAGCCATCATCATAAATACAATCACAATAATACTTAGCACAGTACAGACAGAGCACTATAGGCAGAGGCAGTCACAGGGACGGCGTTACGTTCATGGAATTTTAAAGTGGATTTTTCGGGTACATTACATAGACCCAGCGAGATAGTCACTTGCAGTTACTGTTAACTGTCATTTTAGCTTTAATAATAATGGAGTAAAAGAAAGGAGCAAAACTCTCAGCGAGTTATCCTTCCATTCTCTGTGTATCAAAAACAAAACAGCTAATCTCAGAGAATTTCGGAAAGAGTATATGTGTGAGCGAGAGGGAAGAGCGAACAGTATCTTAAGTAAGTAGAAAAGGGAAAAAATTTGCATATGGTCCCAGTCACGAACCATCCCTAAAGTCGTTTTTCTCTCTTTTTTTTCTCTCTCTCCGTCTTTCTTCTCATCTATTCATTCATCCGTTTTCATCATCATTCTCTCTTTCTTAAATGTGAGCTCATCATATCAAGTTTTTAAGACAGTTTCATTATTATTACCCCACTCTTTTTTCTAATCTGCCCATTTTTCTCTTTGAATTAAAATGTGTAAAATATGATAAAAAAGTAATTTAACTACAAGCTCATACATCTTTTTATGAGGGGAATAATACGCACATTGCAGGATTCGTTCAAGATAAATAGATTTTCTAACGATGAAAAGCGTTCATTGAAAACCAGCTAAATAACTGCTTTGAATCAGAATTGACAAGAAAATGATTTGCTGACCACCTTGCTCGCTCATCGCGGTACACTTGGTAAGAAAATGAAAAAAATGAGGATGACAAGAAAATAACCTTTAAAATTACTTACCTAATAAATAGGTAGGAGCTGTCTTGCTATGTTTTTGTGCAATAACATGACATGTGGCATGACACCTGAAAGTTTATAACGCAAACCTGACACCCGCAGATCTGGGCATAGTTATATCGATTTAAAGATTAATCAGTTATCCAACTCTGCTTCGTCACCACTAAGTACTACTGTGGTTTTCAAATGTCATATTATGAACATGTCAAAAGGGGCAAACGGAATCCAACAGGTTTACGCGTATGAATCTACCTTCTTTGTTTATTTTGCACGGACAACCTTTCTTGAATGATCAAACAATAAATAAAGGCGCATACACTAAATATGTATTTTTTTGTCTTCCTCAGTTTTTACGAGCATAACGGTCCAAGCATAAACATCATCATGTTTGACACATCAGTAAAAACCACACGGAGACAGGACACGGAGATTTTACAAAAAAGGTCATGGGTACACAATGAAAATAAAGCGATGTCTGCCTGCCTGTGCAGAATTATATAATACGCTTAAAAGCATATATCTGACTTTGACTTGCTGAACACTCAACAATGCCGTCATCATCATCATCATACCGTTTATGAAGTCATGACCAGACTGACGACGTGACTGCCTGTCTTTCTTTGAAAGTGCAAAGTACGAAAACCAAATTTCTGTTTTTGTTTCCACCTCCTTTGTAACCTGCTAGACATGGATTTAATAGTGAGCCGAAGCAGCAGTGCAGCGGCTTTAGGTGTGCAAATTCTCACTTTGAAAAGCTTATTAAATATTCGTGAATCACCATTCGTCTCTTCTGGTATTCCAGAATAATTTAAAGTGGCAACAGAAAAAGGAAAACAACACGTAGTTATATAATATTATTAAATATTCGCCGATTTACTTTTTAAGAGGAGTTCATTTTCTTATTTAACATTATCGCCATCATCCTTTGCGTAATGTATTTACTAGTCGTAAACTTGCAAGCAATAATAATAACGATTATTTCGGAGGCGACTCTTAAAAAACATTTTTTCCTGCTGATATAGTCATAAACGAAGCGAAAACGAAGCTATAAAATACAAGATGCCGAGTGCCGAGGTGCAAGGCAAGACGATCAACACTGTGTTCTGTAGAAAAACAGAGATGCGTTTTGTGCCGGCCGGCTGGTCACATCAACAAGACAAGGTCCATAAACGCAAGCATGCATGACCAATGATGAATGATGATATAAGTTACGTTTTATATACGAAAGTATTAAGTAGGTGCATGTTATCTTCTTCACTTTGCTTTAAAAGTCCAAAAGTGGTAAGTCGTTCAAAAGCTTAGCAAACATGAATGTCTTGTATTAGTTTGTCTTGACTTGTCATATACAAACTGACTTGACGAGAGATTTTAATATTAGTTTACTTGGCTGTTTAATGTTTTCACTTCCCATCCTTTGGTAAATATGCCTGCCTGTACGCAGTTGTTAGCCATAAAGCCTTTCCTTCCAGAATCCAAACTGAAAGGTCAACACATCTTGTAGATAAAAATGGCCTTTTGGTGACTCAAGATGAGTTAAAGTAAGACACTGCCTCCTCCCCTCCTTACAAATTATCAAATCCTACAGAAAAGGAGTTAAAGTAAGCATTGACTTAGACCAAGATAATTTTATTATCATCTTCCCATTAAAAAGATATTATTTAGGTATATGAATTATATGTGATTACGATTGTGACGATGCCTCACCCATTCTGAAATGCATGTAGTTGACGTAATGTAGCTATTCGCAGTAGAACTTGAGGTGACAAACTTTAGTTATTCAACTATGGATGTAAAATTTTTATTTGGAATCATAACACTGATTGACACCCTGCTGAACCCAAAATCATAATAATTTGCTGAATTGACGATGAGGAGGCAAATAATGGCTCATCAGACAATAGACAAAAAAGCAATATAGATTTGAAATGTTTGCTATAGATTTAAAACAAATCTCTTCTGGCTATAATCATTTTGATTATGATAAAGTGTTGAGAAAGCGCAAAAACGTTTGGCACTGCAGTACGTTTTTTATTTGCTTACCCAAGTCATTACACTTTCGTCTTGTTTGTTTAATTTATTTTGATGGGAATAAATCGCATCCCCTCCCCTCCCTTTTGGCTTAGACCGTGTAAATAGTAATAAGGTGGTAATGATCATTTTGTATTATTTTATAATAAAATTTTACAATATTCACTCAGTATAAGTCCACTGGGATGCGATCTGCAATGGAGATAAACAGGACAGGTTTATAGATGATTATGTAGATTCGTTGGATGGAGGAACGGCTAATATTTCGCTAAACAGCAAATAAAATGGCAAAAAGACTTGCTTCTACTTTAAATCTTATGAGGCCTCTCCTGCACACTTTGATTTGATTATAAAGTGGAAAGAAAACGTCTTGTTTGACTTGTGGCGACTTTTAAGAATAAGAAAAAAAGCATACAAGCAAGTTTTTTTTGCTCCGTGAACATTGAAGTATGCATAAAGTAGACATGACATATCGCCATGAATGTTGTGGTAATGTGGAAAATGAATGATACAACATGGCTCCATGTCATGGTTAGATAAAATGGCAATAGAGACCCAGCCAAGAAAAAAACTGCTGGGGACAGCAGCAGCGCTGCAAGATGGAAAAGATCACAATCGGCATGTCTCCGTCTGTTTCTCTTTTGTTTTGCTATTTGGTTTAAACGAAAAAATAAAAGATTTTGCAGCATACACGCAATGAAACGGGTACATGATAAGTTTTTCCGATTCCCACATCTTGTTGCAGAATAATATTCTTGACTTGAACGATTATCTTCATCAAACCTGATGCTGGTGATAAACATGATAGGGTGATATGGTATCGTTTGCAGAAAGAAGTCAGACGGATTACAACTTTTCTTGCGTAAGTAACCTGTAACCAACCATCCCAACAACATCACCACAAGAAGCTTAAAGTCCAAAAGTCAGTTTGGTTTGGCAGTCAAGTTTTCACTAGAGTGAGGTTTTCTACAAAAAAATACGCAAGAAAAAATGTGCTCAGTTTTCAGGTTCCGATCTTGCATATCCGTTTGATGGCATGTACATTATATTTTCTTTAACTCCTTCGCCTCCACACAAAATATGTAAATATTTTCCCATAAACAGAGTTTTACAACTGCCAACGAATAGTGTATGAACGTAACATGGCATCAGCACCATATACCTACTTCGGCTTTATAGGCATATACCCGGTATAATTTTAGAGTCTTTTCTTCTTCTGTTTTTGGTACTGACTTGTGTGTTTTATCGTCCCGTGGTTTTCATATAACCCTCTATATGGCATGACATATCACCATCAAAAGACCATCAACTTCCTTTGTATATTCTCCTGCTTGGCAGTATTTTCCATCTCGGTCTAGTCTGCTATTTTCTTATTCCTCCTTGTTCTCCTGGGCTTTAGCTGTGTTCCTATTTTTTATTTTACATTTTTACAACCTGGCTTACTTATTACTACACTACGACATATTATTACGGTGACATAATGTGAAGGGATGATTGCCACTTTTACGAGTCCGTTGACAGCCCGTAATATAATCCTAAAATGTTTTTGTATGCATACCTAATGATAAAAAGGGTGATAATGGCGTTCTCGATTCATATATGCTTATCAGAAGAAAAAAAGACATGACATGGGACCAAACAATTTTAACTGCACACAAACCATCCTGGTATGTGTAACTTTATTTTAACAATGCATTGTTGCTGACTGCTCAGTCAGTACAACTGTAATAAAACAATACCAGACTAGCAGCTGAAAAAATATTCTTGCTCATAAAAATGATTGTAACTTTGAAAATGAAGGTGTGAATGTGAGAAGAGGAAAATAAATTGGGGTTTACAAAAAAGACGTTAAGCAAAATAGATCTTTCAAGAGGAGGGCTATAGCTGACAAGAATAGTCAGAGATCTTTTTTGAGGGAGAAAAAAATACATGTATATTTTTTAACGTCTGGTGACATCTCATTAGTACCTTTTTTCGTTTAGATCCTATTAGTATTTCAGTGTTAAAAGAACAACAGTTAAAGGATCATAATATTTTGAAATAAATACATAAATGCGCTTGAACCGAGTTGACGTGGTCTTTTGAGGTTGTTGTTGTTGTGACATGATTAGCATGGCTTAATTTATGGGGAAAGGTGTAAAAATTCAAGTTACTACTGGTAAATATAAAACTGCGAAAAAAACATCAACCTATAACCTGAATTCGGTTTTTTATGGCGCAACTTTTTCTTCTTTCGTGATCATGATGTTCGTGATGCACTTGAACACTAAAAGGTCGAGAGAAAGGTCCGTATTTGAAAAGTGGAATAATGATGATCAATGATCCACTCGGCGTATTGATTGATGGTTTAGAATATTGAATTGCAATTGGTATTCATCATGTTCGTTTGGTCAGGTTAGGGCAACGTTTATTTTTGAAAGGATAATAATAACAATTTATTCTGCAAATTCTGCTAGTTGTTGATGATCATGTTTTTGCATGTGTTGTGTATTTTGAAAAAAATAAAATTTTAATGAACGGTGAACATAACATGGGTTCAAAATTTAAATATACAAATTATTATTGTGAATAGTTATTATTTTCCATTTAATAGAACTGGTTAGGTGCAGGATTATAACTTACATGTCGGAAAAATGTTTTGCCTTGTCTTGTGTAATATTAAACGGTTATTTTATGCATTTTCTATGTACAGATTATTATTATGAGCTATAAAAAGCTAAAATAAGGACTATAATTTTACAAGAGTCTCCTTTAATTTAGATAGTTGTTTTCCACAAATGGTCGAAACGATTTGCAAACTTTTCCAATTTTGTAACATGAATTTGAGACTGCAAAAATCAGGCATTATATAAAATCGACTGCTATGCTGTCTATATTTTGTCGAAAAATGGAATTCATAAAAACAAGCTTTTTTTTGCAAAATTAAGTTGTTTGCGAAAAAGTGAAGGAAGAGAGAGACTTGAGTGCTATTTTGATGTACATTGGTTCTATAAACCTATAATGAATATAATAGAATATTAAATATGGTGGGTAGAACGTTGACGAGTTTGCGTCATTTTTTGAAAGGCAACTATTTCATAATTGCTTTCACAGCTGCGGAGTGAGGAACGGCAGCGGGCTGATGATAAGGCTATGTAATCGATTAATGATCACAGGCATAAAATTCGAATGATATGTTCTGGAATATGCCATTGAAATATGTAAAAGAAGAAGCACAGCAAGTTGGTCGTGGAAAAAGAAGTCATGAATCGGTAGGTTAAGGGAAATTACACCACCTTCATTATCAGTTATTATTATTGCCACCATTAGCATCATTACGGGAAAAAGTTGATAGGTAGCAGTTTCTTCTACATTGCCTGTGTCGGTTGCTGTTTTCGACACTAATTTTTATGGAGTCAGGCCAAAAGGGATTTAAGTGGGGGAAAGTATGTCAAAATGGAAAATTATGGAAATTGACTGTGACTCGGAAAAAATGGCAAATAATGCGAATCCAAACGTTTCTTACTCTCTAACGACAAATCAAACATTTGGGACGACCGTAGTAGTAAAGTTTGTTTTCAAGTACCATTATAGAATCTAGAGAGGCTGGCAAAAAAAATCGCAGGGCTTTTAAATATCTTTGGCACAAAATTTAGCGTTAGCCTATAAGTGTGAAGTGAATTGGAACGCCTTTTTAGGGGGAAGTGTGAAAAGGCGTGCAATTATTCTCAACAGATTTTGGCCACCTAATGCAATAGAAAGGGGAGGAAAGGCATTTATCTAAATGGTTCTCACACATAAAAATGCTTATCATCATTATTTTTATTATCACGACACGTTTCATAATTATCATGTTTGAAAATGTAGGTCTACTTCTGCCATTGAAATATTATGTAACTAGTTCAATGTTTAAATTTCTCTCTTTTCAGGGGTTTCTGGTGGGAATTAGTACAATTGCCCGAATCAAGTGAATTTCTACCGTTTGTATACATGCCTTCTTCTATATGTCAACTCTGCCTACATCACGTACGTGCACGTCACTAACAAGGCATCTGTCTACATGTTGGATTATGGACTACCTATATACGGACAGTGAAACATTGCCCCGATCATTCCTCCAAAAAGAAGTGATTCTCCCGTGGGATTTACATTGATATCTGACTTTCCTTTCCATAGGAAAGAGAAAAATTCCAACAGTATAGCAACTTGAAGTAAAAAAAGAAGACCAAGGGAAAGTACATTGCTCCCAATTCAAGATATCACATGGAACGCACTTCACACCACTACCAGTTTTTTATTCATGTGGATATACGTACTATAAAAAAGTAATAGGGTAACGTACTCCAATAGTGGAACAGTTCAGCGGACTTTTCTCTCTCTACATTCTCATACCTGTAACATAATTTTCATCGCACCCTGAAAATCTGTCTCTAGAACGGAAGAGAAAAAGGGCTAGGAGACGATGATCCTCATAAATACTTTAAAATACGGACAGGAGAGAAAATAGACAGTGATCTGCTGAAAATCGACCAATGCCAGGAGAAAGAAGGCGCAGAATTATAGAAAAGGTAGATTTATCCGAAAAAGTACTTTTTTGATTCTGTCGTTGTCTCCTGTCTTACATGTGATGTGAAGCCATCAAACTTCATTGTCAGTGTCATCGCAGTTCGTTTCTTTTGATTCTTGGAACTTCAAGCTGATCGTTTTAGTCTTTGAACTGTTCATCCTTCTCATAAAAATGTAATAACAGTAGCGGCAAAAACTATATATAATACGCTTAAGCTGACACGTCTGTATAAAGATAACCATAACCATAATATAAAATTGTTACGTGTGTAATATAACTACAAATAGACTCACATCATTATAATTGTCGTCGTCCTTTCTGCGTGGAAACGTGCTGTGGTTTCGATTTCCGAAAGAAAAAGGTAAAAACTGAATAAGCTATGTATGCGGTACAAAACTTACGGTATTTTTTTGACTTGGAGGGAATGAATTTCTGTTCATAGTGTAAAAAGTGAGATAGGTTGTGATTGGATCAAGAAGGAATTGCTTCAGATCAAATCAAAGGATTGAGAAGAAGTTGAAAGGAGAAAATAAGAACGGACCTGGCATTAAAGTAAGTGATTTAAGAAAATTTGCATTATTTTATTTTACATGGCTGTTGTACAATTGCTTCCTTGCTTTCTAAAGTCTTTATTTTCTTCAACAGATTAACTGATTTTTGATTTATACATTTATTCGAATTTCAAATGCTTGTGTTTCAGTATATTGGGTACAAGATAGCACCTTGCGTCTCCTTCAATCAAGTAACAACATTTTGGATTTTATTGAGCTATAGTTCCCTTTCACAAGAAAAGTTACTCTCTTTTACCGTCAAAGCATGGTCAGAAACGTCTCATATTGTACAAATGGGATTTTATTGCAAACTTACGAAAAGAAAACTGCCGAAACATTGCAAAAAATAAAACTTTTACCTCCTACCTTTTTTACGTACATCTCAAACACTAGGCATAACTTTTGCAGTTGATTTACAGTCTGGAGCTTGGTGTATACTGCATTATTGACTTTCTCCATCTTTAAGTAACTTTATATCTCATGCCAGCAGTGGTAAAGAACCTCTGCATTAAGCATTCACAGTTTGCAAACTGTACTTTCTATCTCTGGGCTTGGATCACTACTGCCGTCATTATTTCTATGTAAAAGTGTAAAAAAGGTAACACAGCATTGTTACCGTGTGTTCATTTCATAGTCGTCGTTTTTACAACTTTCCACGAAAAATTCACTACTCATTTAAAATTCAAGTCCAGAAGGAAAAGCAAAAAAAAGTAAAGTCACAAGTATATACTCTCTACCATCTTGTAGAAAGAGAGAAGAATGTGAGAGAGAAAGTAAAAATGCAAAGTGTGGAAAACGAGAGAAAATCCAGGTCGACGTTTTCTTATTTTCTATGTACGTCTCTTGTGTGAGTTCTGTTCTGCTGTGCATGTGTTGGAACAACGACTACAACATGCTCGTTATCATCATCACCATCCTCTCTCTCTCTCGTTTCTACCATCATGTAAAAAGGATCATCATCATCAACATGATCACTACTACTACTGCGATCATGAAGATGACTGAAATGGCCCAAAAAAGGAAAGAAAGGAGCACAGCATTTTCTTCTTCTTTTTCTGGTTACTTACTTTTACTTCTTCCCATTTGTTGTTTTCTCTTGTCCCCATCCGTTTCCAGCGAAGAAAAAGTTTACAAATAGGAAAACCAAACCAAATGTTTTAAGTCGCTCTTCTATTTTTTTCTTCCTCTTCTCGCTGCTCTGCGTGCGCGCCTATCAGCATCTGCACCACCAGTTTTCGGTTTTGCCTGTTGGATCCTATCGCCACCATCATCATGACACTATCCTCGCCTTTTACTCTTACTCAGAGACAGTATCGAATTTCCAACTTTTTTTTTGTTTGATCACTGATCACAAGTTTAGTTAAGGAAAAAAGAAAGTATGGAGGAAATACAGAGACCAGACCACTTCTTTTTCGATTTGTTCTCTGAAATAACATCTTGTCTGTCTGACTGTACGAGTGATGGAGAGAAGTTGAAGAGGATGGAGAAACAACATAACTTTCTTCATGATTATATTGCTAAGGGGCAATATGCTTCCTTCAACTAGGAAAGTGATAGCCATCATCTTCAGTGTGCCATCATCATGATGATATTGGCTTGGCAGTTCCGTCATCTTGTTCATTGTTCATTCAAGTTTCATTGAAAATTGGCCTCTGGCGTAAGCAATATACGTCCACCTTTACCATCACCACCATCAACCTTCCGTAACGTGTCAACAAAAAAGTCAAGTCAATAATACACGGCCATGTGAAGTTTTACGGATATGAGGAAACACAATGAATGAAAAGGGCAATGACAATACTCGCAGAACTGACATGACAGTCTTGTTCAAATTATAAAGACGCGATGGGGAGCAGAAAGTAGCTTGCCACAATGACCAAGACAATATAAGCCAACTTCCGGGAAATGGGTTTTTGTTACTTTTACTTCATTCTACGAATGCAGATCCACACGAGTTTTTTTACCTATAATTCCCGCATGATGTTGTTTTGGATGTGTTGATATTTGGCAGGTGATCTACTTTCTTCCTTTTTGAAATCCCCGTGGGTCTGGCCGAATAACATACATGTGCTGTTTACCGTAGTGGGATATTGTTTTCGTTATTTGATTACACACATCCTTTTTGTTTGTTTGTCAGAGACAGACATACCGAGAATAATGAAATGGAATGAGGTAGAAAAATAGGAGAAAAAACGCAGTTGTTTTTCTGTGAACCAAATCTGTTCCAGTGGCGTGTGTTCTCGCAAAACTTTTGTTTGTTGATAAAAGAAAGGAAAAAATATGAAATGAATCAAAAATAAAATGAAAGAAAAATAGCCGTATTTATGTAAATATTTGCTTTTACATAAATATTTACTTTCCTCTATGAGGTTCCCATTTTTTCTTGGGGTTCTCCAGAGAAATAAAAAGAAAGCTGGAAGGAATAGTTTTCTTTTTAATTTTTGCTTGTCCTAGTTCTCTTGTGCTTTATGATGGAATAGTTACTACAACGCTGTGATGAAGAAACAATGAAAAAGTGAAAGGAGAGAAAATGAGCTTCCTATGACTTTTTTTGCGCGTTGATGATGATCGTGATGATATAATGTGTGAGATTATGCAAAATACAAAACAAGGCACAAGAGACTGGGCATTTATTTCAAGAAAGTCTGTGCAGAAACTTAAAATTAGATACCTTTGAGAGGGATTTCATCCCGAGTACTATTATCCTTTTGCAATTTTGCTGCTGGCTAAAAATGGCGCAGCTTATTTCCCCTGCACTTTCTCCTTATCTATTTTTGGTTCACTGGAGAAGATTTCCTCTTAAGGCAACGGAGTCCGTTTGATTTGATTTTCTCAGACTTGAGCTGTGTGTTGATGATGGGAAAATAATACTGCGCTGTTTTGTAAAAGTTTTGGATAAATGTATTTAGGTACTTACACTCCGTCGTAAAATAAATGTAGTGAAGTAAAAGGAAATCAGGGCAGACCAGCAGTAACAGTCGAATTCTACAGTCTTTTGTCTGGAGAGAGTAAGAGAAAGTGTACTTGTTGTGTGATGATTAAAAAGTTTCAAGTAAAGTTGGAAACAAAAGTGGGACCACCACCATTACCAAATGCCGCCACATGCCACATGGCCGCATGAACCACACTGTGCTGCTATTTATATGTGTATCATGGGACATGGGTGCAGAAAGTGAGGTGAATTGGTTTGAGCCAGCAGCGGATTTGAAGTTGGGCTGGGTCTTTTACACCCCTGGAGCAATTAAGTAACATGTTTTTTGCACATTATGCAAGAAACTCTGAAACAAGAACGAATTTGGATATGTAAATAACATGCAGTATATTATATGCGGAATAATAATATGCTATAAATATAGTCCATAATTAAGTAAACTAGTGATTCATCACACCTCTCGACAAAAACAACCGAGAAAGTAACATTAACCAAAAAATAAAATATAATAAAAAACGATTACGTAAAAAGTACCTGGGTATGCTCTTTTTAGTATTCTAGCAGCCCAATTCCTTTCTTTACTTCAAAGATAAAAAGAAAGACAGCCTACAAATATCCTCCTTTTTCACTTCACTCCATCCTCAATTCAAATTCTTTTGTTTTTTCCTCTCCTCCTATCTCACACTCACTCTCAAATGTTCCTTAGTGCATCCTTTCCCGAATAAAATGTAAAGCAAGTCATTTTTAACTTTTACTTTTGGCACGAAACAGTTTCTCAACCGCCAGCAGTAGAGGAAGGATATTTTTTTTTTGCAAAACTGTTGTGTATAATATTTTCTAAAATCCTAGAGAATGAATTAAGGGAGCAACGGTGCTGCTGGTAGATGATAGTGCACTCATCATTGCATCCTTTCATCCGTTCCCATTTTCGGATTATATTTTTGTCAGGATTCTGTCTAACTCACTTTCTCTTCCTTTTCGCTTCCGATATCATCATCTGACAAATTATAGTGTAGCGTTTACATTGTTATCTCGTTTTTCCCTGCTACTTCACTTTACTCTCTCGCCGACTCGCTATTTTAGTAGGCCAGGCTGCCACCAGTGCCACTCATTTCATAACTGCTCTATTATGTTGTTATCTAGCTGATGGTGATGGCGGCTATACGGAATGACGCAAGAAGTATTCTCCAGTCAGTCTTAATCATAATCATTACATGTCTATCTATCATACAACTACTACAGCGTACAATTTTCTCAGTGGGAAAAGGAAAACGTGCCATCATGCCAAGATGAAGCAGGAGAAGAAACTGGTGGGAAGGAAATTGAAGGAAACCATGATGTTTAACAAGTTGCAAGGATTGCATGACTCGAAATAGATAGAGTTGATTTTCATTTCACATCGAATTGCTCCAGAATTTCTCTGCTAGAATAGAAATAATAAGAAATAGGAGCAAAACTGGGCGAGTGAATACGTGCGTCTTTTTACAGACAAGAATCGATCGCACATGCATGCATGTCTTCTTGTTACTTATACGGTGGGCTACTGCCTCTCTACCACCGCCACTCGTTTCACGATGATGATGGTATAGGAAGAGTATGAGCAGCTTATTTCCTTCTTTTTTTTCTTGTGCACTTTACTTCAGAAAATGCACAAGTGATGTGATGTAAAGTACGTGCACAGGTACAAAATTTTCTCAGGCCATGCCAGTCAGCAGGCAAAAGGAAGAGAGAAAAGAGAAGAGAGAGAGGTTTTCTTCCTCTTTTTCCACTACACTCTACTACTTGGATTTAAAAAGGAAAATGAAAATGTATCTTCTTGCTATTAGAGCGGCTCTGTCTGTAGGGAAGAGAAGGATGCACACTGTTGGCTGGGAGGTATAGTCTGGAAGAAGAATTCAGCCATAGGATAAAGGATCCTTTTCAATTCCAGAAAATTTCCCTTGACATGACATGATTATACCTTGGCTTTGGCTCCAGAATCCATTTCTTAGTCAGAAGAAAAAAGATACCGCTCTGTAAAGTTGCTGCTGCTGCTTCTGGTGCACAGTATAATGCTTTTATCTCATTTTGTTGACCTGCTTGCATATCACATCACTTTGCCCGAGAAGAAGGAAACTTTTGCCAGGAGAAGTAGGGATAAATCTAGAGCTCTGCAGAAGAGTAGTTGTAGAGCAATTTTCTGCAGATAGCGAGCGGGAAAATGCAGGAGGTGGAGAGAAGATGAAAAAGGAAAGCTACTGTTGTAGTAAGTAAAATGTATGTGTGTAGTAGTTTATGTAAGTAATGCAAATAATGCATATGAATGGAATGGAAATGAATGAAATGATGCTGCTGCAGGGAGTCTTAGTCTTCGTTTTATTATTGCATTAAGATGTTGGTGGTGGTGGTGGGATGAAGGAAATAGACCAGTCAGACTTTCTCTTATAAGCGTTTAGAAGTAAAAGGACGTATATCCCATCGACATATTTTCGTCGTATGTGCAGTACAGTTTCTGCTCTAAATTCCTCTCGTATTATTTATGCATACATATTACTACACCATTCCGTACTGCTAAAAATTTCAGGCAGTCAGTCAGTAGTTCACTGTAAATTATGTCAAAGAAAATAATAATATGCAAATGTTGGTGGGTGGTGGTAGTGGTGATGTAAGTTTTCAATTCTATTTTCACTTACTTTTAGATTAGATAAGAATTTGAAATTGAAACCGGAGCAAAACTGTCTTTTTCTTCTTGTTGAGGAAAATTCCCATAGGAAATGACAGGATTGGTTTTCCCTTTCCTCATCTTCTATCTGTTGTTGTATGTATGTATGTATGTATTTATGAAAGGGAATTAGTTACATTAATTAGTAACCATTCACGCTACTCAAGCACTAAAATAAGGCTTATTGCAGTCTCTTTCTCAGGTAATTACACTGGTAGTTTTTTTTATGGCCGTTGAGCACTCCGTAAGACATAGGCCTGATCATCTGATGATCTTAGTCTACCAGAACTTTTGATAAAAAACAAAAGACTGGCTGGAGTTGCTTGGCGGATAGCTTCAGGGCTGAGGAGTTGACTCTCCAGCACGTCACAACGTGTTACCACGAATTTGTCACACTTCCCAAGGAAGTGTAGGCTAGTCTCTGGTTCCATCTCACAGTAGGGGCAGAGATTGCTGTCTACTACCCCCAGCTTGTGAAGATGACCCTTCAGCACAGAATGTCCAGTCATAATTTGGACAAACTGTCTTAGATTATCACGAGGACAGTTGGTTAAAAACCGACTAACTCCTCGTGATGGTAGGTCAATCAGCTGTTTGGTCAGCTGACAGTCGGTTCGGTTTCGCCATAGTAAGGCGTGCTTCTCGTCAGCCCATTGCTGGGTCGATGAGTGCACTGCACTTACAGAGACGGGAATTATCGGCTCAGGGCCGATTGCAATGAGCTCAGCGGCACTTTTGGCGAGCTCATCAACAATCTCGTTGCCGCTATATCCAGCATGTGCTGGAATCCAAGTGAGCGTTACTGAGTGCCTCGCAGCTAACTGTCGAAGGCTCTCAAAGCAATCGCCCACCAGAGCAGTCATGAACTGCCAACTCAAAAGAGCTGTCAGAGCACTTCTGCTGTCAGAGTATATGAATATACTCCTAGGGTTTTCAAATGCTTCAAGCAAGGCCATTGCCAGATTGTTAATGGCAAGTACCTCAGCTTGGAATACAGTAGCACTGGTGCCCAGTGCTATTAATTCGGACGCTTGTTCGCCATTATACGAAGCTGTGTATGCGGCGCCGGTCCTTTCGCTATGGCGTGAGCCATCTGTGTAGCAGACCACATCCACCTCAGTGTGCTGTGGTTCTCCTCTCTTTTTCCACTCGTCTTTCGTTGGCAGGGTTACTTTGAACCCTCCCTCGACGAGTGGTCTGCTATTGCGAAGGTCACATGGCCACTCTAAAACAGGGAGCCGTTTCCAGATTTCTCCGCAGGCTCTAGTATGGGTTACCTGCTTGAGAGTTGCTCCTCCGCAATCTTGTATCCATGTTTTGTTATGCTTCAGTCTGTGCATTGTTCGTACAGCCATTAATTCAGCATGTACGTCAACGGGCAGAAGGTCAAGCATGCCCTCCAACGCTGCCGTTGGGGTTGTGTGCATGCATCCTGTAATGAGCAACATTGCCGTCCTCTGTACTCGTGTAAGAGTGGCAATGTTGTTTTTTGCTTTCATCGCCGGAACCCAGACTATCGCCCCATAAAAGATAGCCGGTCGGATGATAGCAGTATAAATCCATCTCATGACTCGGGGTTCAAGACCCCAAGTTCTTGAGACGGCCCTCTTGCACTGCGCTAAAGCTATGCGCGCATGTGTTGCTCTTTTTAGCGTATGGGTACGCCAAGTCAATTTGTGGTCTAAATGAACGCCAAGATACCTGACTGACGTCTTAAAAGGTATCGGTTGTCCATTAAACAATAGAATCTTTCGGCAATCGAGCCGTTTTCTATTGGTGAACACGACGGCCTCCGACTTACTTGCGTTTACCGAGAGGCCTACTCGTGTACACCAATCATGTATCACTCGAAGTGATTGCTGCATGATGGTTTGCACTGTGGCATAGCAAATGCCGCTCTGTAGCAGTGCGATATCATCAGCAAATCCTTGTGAGTATGTGGAAGTGGCGTCAACCATTAGCTCTGTGAGGAGCTCATCCACCACACAATCCCATATGAACGGAGACAGAACTCCGCCTTGTGGGCATCCAGCTCCAACAGAAGCGATTCTAGTGGAGCCGAATAAGTCAGCCATGACAGACCTGTCACGGAGCATAGAGTTAATCCACCTCACAAAGAGAGGATCCACTTTAAGTCTACTGAGGCTGCGACTTATGACGTCGTAGGGGACCTTGTTAAAAGCCCCCTCGATGTCCAAAAAGACGCCCAGTGCCACCTCTTTGTTTTGGAGTGTCCTTTCAATCCGCGCAGTCAATTGATGAAGTGCGGCTTCGGTTGATACTCCTCGAAGATAGGCAAACTGTCGGCTTGCTTTCAAACGGGACACCATTTCAGCGTCCTTAACATGCCAGTCTACCAGTCGTTCCAATCCCTTTAAGAGAAAGGATGTCAGAGATATTGGGCGCCATGACGACACCCTTTGGTAACTGTCCTTGCCTGGTTTAGGCAAGAACACCGCTTTAGCTTGCCGCCAGGATTTTGGAGTGTATCCAAATTCGAGGCAGGCCGTATATATTGGTGCAAGCACCTGAGATATTTTTTGACCAGCACTTGTAAGGAGGGCTGGAAATATCTCGTCGGGTCCAGCGCTTTTGAAAGCACTGAAGGTCTCAAACGCTGCTCTAATTTTGAATGGTGTTATAACGCCTTCCGGAACTCTCATCCTTTGCGACTCCCTGTTAACAGAGGAGCCGGATGTTGAGTTGGAGAAGTGCGTTTGTAAAAGCAGGTCAAGTGTTTCGACGGCGGTACTTGTAAAACTGCCGTCATCTTTTTGAAGCGATCCCAATTTGGAAATCGGGTCGCTTTTGAGAATCTTGTAGAGGCGCGCTGCGTCTGACAATTTTTCCATGCCAGCACAAAAGCTGCGCCAAGCTTTCTTTTTCGCGTTACGGATTGCCTTGGTGAAGGCATTTCGTGCTAGCTTATGTTTTTCCCAGTCTTCCTGGGAGTTGGTGAGAAGCGCTCGTCTTAATAGACGGCGTGCTTCCTTTCTTTGAGCTTTAAGCTCATCAGTCCACCAGGGTTCTAGCTTCTTGCCTGGTTTGACCCTTTTGCGGGGACAGCTGGCATAGAAGCCTGATCTGATGATTGCGGAAAGCTTTTCCGCCCGATGCTCAAGCGATTCAACCGAGGTGATTTCGCTCGTTTCAAAAGTGTCTAGGAGAGGTTCAACCACTCCTCGGTACTTGGCCAAATCGGTCCTTTTCCGGTTGTAATACATTACCGGCGGACCGAGATTGACTCCAAGTTTAAATCGGATTAAACGATGGTCGGAGAATGAGTCTTTCTCATCTACCTTCCAGTCGGTTATTAAGGTTAGAGCATTCGTTGACGCAAATGTTGCATCAAGAACCTCTCGGCGCGTGGATGTAACAAATGTCGGCGAATGTCCTTGGTTAGCTACATGTAGCTGTGACGTCGCTAGGAAGTCAACCAAGTCTTCGCCTCTTTCGTTACAGTCAGTACTCCCCCACATTGTATGATGGGAGTTAATATCGCCGCCAACTATGAGCTTGATATTGTGTGATTCACAATACCGCAGCAGCTGGCGAAATTCTTGTGAGGGATGTACGCTGGTATCATGTGGCATGTAAATCGATGCCACTACCAGTTCATCCCTGTCGAGTTTGATCTTGGCCACCGCTAAGTCTCTACTAGAGAGTTCAGCTAGTGGCCAAACGGTCAGATTTTGGGACAATAGTAGAGCAGCCCTAGGGGGTTCCCCAGTTTGTACCGCTACCGTTGTACCCAGTCCGGAGAATCCCGTTACCCGCGAGTTCCGGGTGTAGGGTTCTTGTAGGATACATATGTACCCTTTTTTGTTGTTATTGCAAAGCATTTTGCAGAGGTTTGCTTGCGCCGCAACGGAGCGGTGCATATTCAATTGAATACACTCTATCATGACGATGTTGTGGTCATGTCGTCATTGGCATGCGCCATGTCAATGAGTCCCGAGTCCTGTCCATCATCTTGTGTCCACATGTATTGCAATGTGTGACGCGATATGGTATACAGGTAGTCTGGATTCCCTTGTTTCCCTGGCTCATGCTGCTCGTTCCTGTGAGGATAGGAACGGTACCGCTTGAGCCTGGGCAAGGGTCATGGGTATAGCTAGATCCAGCACGTATACTATATTTTTCAATGATATACTGTAGATTCATTGCTGAACCCAGGCAACCTATAATTAGGTTTACCGGCTTGTCGCACCTAAGACTACCAGATGGAGCAATTAATATGCTCCACCGTTGTAGTCCCCTGGTGCTTTTACTATTGCACGAGAGGCCCGAGATTTCAGTATTGTACTGAAACCTCTTCACCCTGTGCGAACCACTCAACTCACTTCCTCTCCTCATCTACTCCTTCTCCGTCTGTCCGTCTACATCCTTAGACGCTTGAGCTCTCCTCTTTGAGCTCAATCGTAGGGGGTCAGCCCGACGTGTAAAGTAAAAAGGAGCGGGTCCATCACCGTTCTTTACCTTTTGCACGTCGATGTATTTATTAGGGATACTGAGGTAAACCCAGAATCCCTGTGATGTTCCTTTTTCTCCAACCTTTATCTCTTCAAGTCGCCATGAGGTGACCTGAAGATTAGGGTTGAAGTTTTTTAAATCCCGCATTAGCGCCACCCCATCTGCGGGATTTGGTTTTTGTATGAAGGTAAAATAGCTTTTCCTTCGATACTCGTGGGGGAAATCAGCAGGGTTCCAGCCCCTGTACTTCCCCAGCATTACTTTTGAGGTGATGTCAATCACCCAATCTTTCGTATCAGTGTTGCAGCATTGTACTACAACCCTGTAATCTTTCATGTATGTACGTTCAATTTGGAGATGCTCTGGGTCACCACCCGCTTCTATCTCTGACCCCATCTCCTTCTCCAGAGCATCTCTAAATTGTTCGTACTCAATTGGTGGGATTTCTTCTCCCACCATGTCGTTGTCCCTATAAGTGACCCAGATGGGAAATTGAGTCACTTGTTTGGCGTAGGTACGTCTGGGGACCGGATTGGGTGCCCTGCGCACCGAGCTTTCGCCGGTAGGCAGAGCGTCGCCTCCGTTCACCCCAGAGCATCCTGATTGGATTTGTATTTGTGTGCTGTGGGGTGCATCACACGGCCTGGAGGGTTGATCACCTCCTTGCTCATGGTGCACTCCCGCAGCACGCTTTGGATCTTTCGGGAGTATCTGGAGGGTTTGTGGTGAGGAGGACGCTCCTCTTTTTTGACCCGCGTGGATCCCCGGGGCCTGATGTTGTTGGCCCCCTCCTCCTCTTCCTCTTCCAGATCCTCTCCGATGTCTTTTTTTATTTTTTCCACTTTGTGGTGTCTGTGGAGGGTTGGGGAAAATGGAGGTTCTCTTCACCCCCTCTCCAGTTTCCTGCTCCCTCGGTGCGTGTTGGGGTATAGGTGGTAGTGCTGGTGTCTTCGGTGGTGGCGGTGGCATCAACCCAACGTCATCTTGAGGAGCCTCCTCCGTTATGGTTTTGTCGCCTTCCTCCTCCCCCAGCAACATTTCCACTTCGTTTTCGTTGACCTGATGGTCATTATCATCATCACCCCCAGGGGAGAGCAAAGCATCATCCTCCATGGGGGTGGTATCGTTCAAAATATTGCCTTTTTTCGCCATCTGGAAAAGGTAAACAAAACACAGATGGTTACGCTTTGTAACATTGTGTACCTACTTACCTTTTCAAATGGCGAAAAAACTGTTGAAAGGTGGGCGTACCTCCATCCTAGTGCACACTGCTTGACGTCA
>CM023200.3:45141977-45179890 GCA_004115045.4 Sinella curviseta
TACTGACCAAAGGAATTCTAGACCGAATGAACAGTACGCAGGTATGGATACATATGTACACACGTACTCACAGCCATTTTGCGGGACTACAAAACATTCCATTGCCAAAAGTAACATTAAAAGCGTCATATAACAGGGATCATTACATGCAATGCTGCCAAGACCAATGGACACGTTTATAGGTTGAGTTTTGTGAATGCAGTGCAATCAAGTAAGGTACTTGAAGAAAACGAACGCCTAAATAAATATATCTTTACACAAAGTGACAAACCACTTAAGAAACAAGAAGAATGTAAAGTGAGTGAAAGGGCTATAGCCAAGTTCTCTGGTACACAATAAAGTCAACCCAAAAACGACATAAAAATTCTTTATTCGTTAACTATTCCGAAATGTTTTAAAGTCAGCCAGAAGGAGAGAGTCACTTCCAACAACAGCGACAATAACTGCCATTGTCCATTCCATTTTACCGTCATGTTTTACAACAGCGACACGAGCAGAAGCAGGGCAAGCAGTAGTATTAAAGAACTCACTCATTTAAATAATTTCTTGAAAATAAACAAGCCTTCTTATTCTAGTGGCTTTCCTGGAAAATCCATAAAGTATAAGTACAATGGATTTTAATGGATTGTAAATTTTTAAATCGTGTACACATCCGCATTCACAATAGTAATGTGGGCATTCCATTATTGTCACCCGTTGTCACCCTAATCATCATTTCTCAGTGTCGCTACTCTATGTAAATGATGAAGAGTGAAAGGAATTACTGGGAATTCATTATGCGTTAAAAGCATTGAATGAAAAGTTGAAAACTTCCTTGTATACTTTTCGCTTCATCTTCTCCATTATCCTTTTCCCAAGAAAAGATACTTACGTCAAGCAGAACTAGCTGATTCTCCCTTCAGAGTGAAACAAATAGTAGTATAAAAATATGTAAATTGACTTTTATTTTCGTCTGGACATGCGTTCACAATGCAATGCGATGTTGTGATTCTTTTAGTTCATGATTTGTCGTGACTGTTGATCTTGTTCTCATATTCCTCACAGAAATAGTATCTCTGTATCATTGCCGCATATTTCGGTTCCATCACGCGGAACGCACATACACATAACAATAAATATACCTAATTGCTTCTGAATTTATTTGGAATGTTCGCCTCGCTTTCGCCGTTGTACACAAAAGCAACATTCCTCCGATACAATAACAACCATAAAAATTATAATAATACGGAAGATAATGGACTTTTCGCATAGAAAAAAATGCTCAAAAATAAATATGTAGACTTGGTTGCGTAAACTCTATTCAAAAGGAGCAACAAGGAAGCAGGTTCATGCTTCATCTTTTCCAAAGAACAAAACTTTTTACAAGTAACCGAAAAGGAAATTCCTCATGGTCTCCGTTCCGTATTTTTTCTTCCGAGGAATGGGGCTCTCGTCTGTTTCCTTCTTTTTCTGATCCTCATCGCGTCATCATCAGGAGAACAATGAACAAGAAAACAGCTAACAACAAAAAAGTCTTGTTGCAATGTACCATTGTGCACATATTTATATAGAAAATGTATACACATAGCTTACATTTCATTATGTATATTATACACAACAATTTCAACAAGAAAGCCTTTTGATCTTCTTCTCCATGACTGAGATTCTGGCATTACAGAACTCTCCGGAATTAGGCACAAAACAAGAGAGTAAATATAGAGATATGTTATACCGATGCTGCGTATACATATTATTATCTCAAAAATATCTTTTCTCAACCAAGCAGTAATTTTTTTGCTTTATTTAGTTTCTTTTGTCTCTTCCTGTCTCATTGAAAGATGTCTTAACCAACGAAACAGCAGACACACGCAGGTTCAATATATCCTTCTTCGCATTCGCCTCTAAAGATTCTTGTACAATTTTCCTAATCTTTGTTCCAGCTTATCTTTGTTCTTTTTTTACCGATTTTCGCCAGATAGTTATTTCCTGATGACGGGTTGTTCAACGTGATGTACATCGTACGAAGCATACAAAGCAAAACAGAACAAAAATTACACAACATGGGGAAAGGTTGGTAATAGTAGAAATTAGATAACGTATTAGAATGTAAATTGTTATAGTTAGCATACCTAAGTTGAATTTGTCTTTCGACAATAGTGCTACTGATGCTGATTAAGGAAAGCAAAGGTTAGTTGTATGGATACAAAGACATTGATTATGATACGCATCTCTTGCAAGCAGGTTTAGTGACGGTGGCAGATAAAAACGCAATGAGAATTTACGCCTTTTCTTCCGCGTCTTTATTTTTATGTTGTTGCTGGCAAACAAAAAAGTGTAATGACATCTCTCTCTCTCTCTCTTTCTCGCTCTCTGTATCTGTGTGGATAACATGCGTAACGCATTCTACGTAGTTTCTGCATATTAAATAACACATAGTTGTGTACTATGATTTTGTTCACAGTCTAGTGAAAAGTTAAAAACTCATTTAAAACCCATAATGCATATTTCATGTTTTCTCTCTCCCGTTTTCTATACACAAAACGCATCTTTCTCATTGCTTATTATTATGCACGTATGCCTATGTCTAATGCATTAGCATTGCATATAATTTTACATTAGTTTTTGTGCATGTGCCAAAAAATCTTGCTAACAAAAAAGAACTTCTTCCGTCGCCCGGCCGTGCCCGTGTTTTTGCTCTGCCTTTTCATCTTCTTCATCGTCACCAGTAAAGCAACCATCAACATTGCAGAACAAAGGGAACGTAAAAAGTTTCGCTTTCCTTTTGCGGGTTTGTACGGTTTTTAGTGATGGTTTTGGTGCTGGTGTCAGTTTTAGCTACCACTGCACTGCCACAAACTCGTATTTTTCTCTATTCTTCAATTCTGCTTAACTTTTGCAAAGGAAGTTGGATGAATTGTAATGTGGAGGAGTTTCTTTACTAAAAGCTAAAAAATACTTCAGCTTTGCTAATAACTTCCTAGAACAATCAACATAGAAGTTTGTGTGTGGCACTTTCTTGTTTGTCCTGTCCGCGGTATTTTACAAAAAGACAAGGTTTGAACTTACACACACAAATACAATATCCATTCCCCGTTGTTCTTAAAGCGATTCGTTGTATGTAGTTTAAATCAGCAGGTCTTTGCGATTATGATCCCTTTCGCTGTATTATTTTTGAGAAAAAAGCAACAGGCTATATGCCGACAAGCAATATCAGCAACAAGAATCTACCGCACACTCTGCTTACTCTGCTATATGCAGAAACAAAAGGCTTTTTTCATCGGAAAAGCCAGGAGCTTAAACTCAAAAAGGAGAAACTATCTTAACAAATTTAGTTTTTGAGAAAAGAGAGTTTCACAAGACAGCATCAGTCCACCTCCTTCTTTTTCTTTTGTCTTTGATCCCCACCCAATTCTTGGGACGATGATGATGAACTCGCTCCGTGTTACCTTTTTGCGTCCGCAGACTTATATCTGCTCATCACATCACACGTACAAGTGAGTATTTATTCGATGCATGCACAAATGCAATTTTCTCCTTTTCGCTTTCATTTCATCATCTTTTTTGTCGTTCAATAAAACATACACTAAAGCCATTGTCTAAACTTGCGTTGCGTTGCATGCGCTCAAGTCATCGACATGGTATGAAGTAAAAACCGTGGCAGAAATAGCCTCTTTCTTTATTGTTTGTTTCGTCGTTTGCCCTTTCCTGCTTCCTCCTTTCCAGAAGCACACATCTTTTAACAATGGCAGCATATAATTTACTAGAAAAAGGATGGCCATTGTGCTTTTTTTGCTGGTTGGTGTTGTTGGTATGTTTGTGCAATATTCAAAGATTTTTATTGTTATTATGCAAACTACAATAAATTTTAAATATCTACAAAGTACACATTGTATGATGTACAACCGTGTTCTCTGTAGTAAGTGCCACGGTAGTCAGTCAACCATCAGCATTTCTGCGCGTTTCTGTTGTAATCATCATCACACATCGCACACGTGGAGGTACTAAATCATTATCATCGTCCTGTCATTTTACAGAAGAAACAGTAGCTAGTCAAGTCAGACAGCGTATTTTTTAATTTTAAAATTGCATTCGCTTGTGCTGCTACTGCTAATGCCGCTTCTCCAAAACTAATATTTTATGACATGTTCGTTTTAATGTTTCGTTGGTTTTTGTAATATGCATGGAGGCATTATCTTGTACGTATGTGTGCATACAGTAGAGATAGAGATAGTGGGCTGTGATGACGAGTTGACATGTCAGACGGCAATTGCATAATAAATGAATGATGATGGTATGCAAGAGACGAAGGTAATAAAGGAAGATGCGAGGAAGCAGCGTAAGAAACCGACAGAGTTGAATGGCAATGAAACAAGAATAACGAAGAAAGACAGAAAGAAAATGATTCTTTTAGTATTTCCGTATCCACCTTCTACCAAGACAAAACTACACATGTATTCCGTTAAGCAAGTGGAAGTCAAATGGAGAAGGCGAAAAAAGTTATTTTGGTGTGGGAACCGGCTGAGCGCTTGTCAAAATGAAAGAAAAAACTCAACCGATATTACATTTATGATGTTTTATATGCGCCTAGCGTTTCAATATGAATGCATGTGACTGTCAAGTGCGAATCGAATATAATGTATATTGCATAATGCGTTTCTTGAGCGTGAAAAAAATGAAGAATGTCACACGTTTCAGTTTGAAATGCCTAACTTGATTGTAATAAAGCGTCTTGGAAAGATATTTTACACGATTTGCACTGGGGACTTATTTATTATGCAAGTTTTTATAAATTCAGCGTCACATACGACGCCACATTGGTGTGATATGCTGCAATGGAATCAAATCAATCTTGTGTCCTCTGCAAAGAAATAATTTACTCCCGTCAGCATTTCATTTGGTATACTTGCAATAGAATTTTGCTTGTCAAGGTAGTAAAAACTGTAATAAGGAATCCGTTTACCTTATCTTGATATAAAAAACAATAAATATTGTATCGAAGAGTTCCATAACTGTTTTTGTCAAGTTGAGAGTCATTTCTGAAATAACGTAAGAACTACAGTGTGCTATGATATTATCATATCATGCGACTTATTCACTGTGAATGAATACAAGTGCGTAAAAAGTTTTTCTTAAAACAAACTCAACCATTACCACAGCATGTGTAAGCATTGGAACGTTGGAAGCCATCAAAACATTCATCTTTCTACGAAAAAAACTCTGTATTTCTAAAAATACATATTATACACAGGTAGATACATTATATTGCCGACAAAGGAACTGTATACAATGTATTAAAATCCATTAGTTATGTGGTACCCTGCTGGGAAATGTGTGTAAAAGAAAGGTGTAGTTACTATATTATACCTGTATACATTTTAATACATAATATATCATTTTCATGATAGAAAAGTACAAATTCTAAACGTTACTGTGGATGTTATTATCATAGTCTGATGAGATTTCTTTGTTCGTCTTCATCTCATACTCTATATACCTGCACTGCTGCGTATTGCCATTTCCCTTATCTCAGTGAACACGCAGGAGTGCTCGGTTACGAAACCATTTCATTATCATATGAGTACACGGAATAACAAGACGGGAACCCCGCATGGTATATTATTTAATATAAAAAATTCTTCCACAATTTACAACTTCATCGTTCAAATTTCAATTGAATTCTTTGATCAGAAAATTGATCGTCGTGGCAGAGGTAGTAGTGTTGTTACGTTCATAGTACATATGCCATTTTATGAGCCTTTCAAACAGACCCACTTTCAATCATTTTTTTCGCCAATATGTCTTCTCACATTGGATAACAAATCGGCAGGTAAAAAGCATATCATATTTCAAAAAATTGAATACTACTGCGTACTTTTTCGTACAAGGCTCGCTTTTTGCATGACAAAAACCAATACTGTCTTGTTTGCAATTTCCATATTGCATACTTTTTCCATGAGGAAATTCTCGTTGAAATTAGCATATTATTACACCATATATCTCTTTCTCAACATAATCATTTTCATGCATGTGATGTGACGACGATCATATGACACTTGGAAGCAACTCCACCGGCTTACTAAGCGACGACGATATGGATACAAACAAGATAGCTAGAGTCACGGATGAACAGAAAGAAAGATGATAAGACACACGGTGGAATGAATAATAAGGGTTGACAGGGACAGGAGCCCTTTCTCTTCTTTCTTGCGGAACCGTGCGTATGTCATCATATCATATTCCATTCACATGATAAAAAACCAGCAGCAAAAAAGAAAAAAAATCAAGACAGAGAAGGATGGATAGGTAGATGTGAAGGTACGATGACATGCTTCACAGAAAACGTAGGTATATACATATACTTGCTTATTGTAGCATTAACATGGGCCACAAAAGTTTGTATATTGTTCATGGAAAACCAGATTTAAAAATTATCAGGAAGGAGAAGATTTTTCAAAGTCATCTATCGCCGTACGCTCATTTTTGTGTACACGGTATAATAGTTGATGTTATCCTAGCAAAGAGCTTCACACGACACAGCAGCGAAAAAAGCCGACACTGACAAAGGTGAATTGTGTAACATGCATATATAGGTGTATACTCGACCAACTCCGAGTTGAAAGCTCATAGTTAATCATTATGGAATGGAGTAAATGGATGTTATCCAGAGAAAAGTTTTTCCTAGCTTGGAAATCCAAGCTCAACCAGTAACCATCCAAAAATAAATTATACATACACAATGTTCAAGCAGATGCATAGATAAATAGTATGATGTTCTCATCATAGGTATAGGTACTCGTGATATTTTGGTGCTGATAGCTTTTAAGATTTTAAAAATGATATTTCCAGAGAGCGAAGAATAATGAGTGACGGAATATCTTTGTAAGCCTGTCTTTCTGCGCCGCTGCGGCTCTACCGTTATTTTATTGTTAAGGCAGGCGAGCTACCAGTTACGAAGCAGGTATTCAGTCATAGAGTGGAAATAAGAAAAAAAGGATGTTTTCTCTTTTTAAAATGCGATGTGATGACGGATGATGAAATGGAAAAAGTTGTGGAGAGTAAAGTGCAGTTGCATTTTTGGTTGTATTTTTTTAATCGATATGTATGTATGCTTTACGCATTTGGTGTACGCAAATATGAAGATACCTAGATGTAATTACAACAAATAGCCGATGTTCAAAATGAAAGATTTTAAACCAATTGATTTTCTGTCACAGAGTTAATCAGCTTTATGAAGTTTACAATTTTCACACAAGTTTTCATTTACAAATAACACCATTTTCATATTCTCTTATTTAGTCCATTCACACCTTTAATAACTTCCCTACGGACTGCTGACATCATTAAACCTAACCAAAATACATAATCGCTGCAACTTCTTATAAACTGACCCTTTCAACCACCGATAAATTTGCCCTTCATTGTTACAAATGACAATTGCAAAATACTGTGGGGGAGATAATCCTCCTTTCATGTACCGTCTTTCTCACTCCACATTAGATACGTTTTACCTTTGAAGAAAACTTGCCATTAGCACAAATACTGACTCTCCGACTATAAAACTAACCCGTTTATGTCATTATTGTTTATGGCAGATATCATGTACCCGTTACATTATACACTGGTTTGGTCAATTTTCTTGCATAGGTACCATTTGACTTGACTACACGCATGGACCATTACGTCCCCTTCATAAAATTATATCACTTGTTTCTTGCTTGTCCCTTGTCCCACAGCCTTTTCTTCTCCCTTCTACTTATTGTCCTACTTTTGCCTTTGCTTCACTCTCAGTCTCAATTTTAAACCAAGTTTGTCTCAACCAAAGACATTGCCGCGTCGAGAAAACAGGACTTTGGAAATTGGCTTGATGGGCTTGGTTTTGGTTCGTTGATCTGCTGATACAATCTAAAACTCTGTTTTTTCGTTCTCATAATCATCCTCATATCGCGATCATCATCTTGACTTCACACACATCTTGCTTTTGTCCAGCAACAGCCTAATATAGGTCAGATAAACTGCCTTATATGTCCTATCTTCCATTAAACTCAACTTAATCTAAAATTACAATTTACAATAGTAAAAAAATATCCCTGATGCTGCACTGCATTTTTGTGGTCTTCTTCCAACTCCCCAGCAAAATGTGCTTAACTAACTCCAATATAATTTCATCGTCCTCCTGACTTGATGCCATCATTTTCTAAAGTAACAACCACATGCTACGCTTATTATGCATTATGATTATTACCACTGGTTGTTGGTCCAAATTCGTCCAGTTGAAACTGAAGCAGGATAAGATGACTGTGATGATGACTACTTGTGATAGGGGAACAATGGTAAATTGTCTGTTATCATCGTCAATGATCACACATAGTCATCTTCGTCATCATCATCATCAGCATCACGGTACCTCATTGAGTTACTAACCGAGTAACCATAATACTGAAAAAGAAGGTACTTTTACGCATAGCTGCAATTCTGAGTCACCACCACCACACCACAAAAACATGACATTAGAACAAAAGAACCATAAAATGAAGGCTGCATTGCAGCATGATTTTAGATGATATTCGAGTTTGTATTAATTTAAAATGAAATGAAGGAAATGTTGGGCAGCAAGTGAACTCGAACAAGAATAATTTCCATTCTTTCGTTTTCTCTCAACTCCTTTTGATTATTTGGTAAAACAAAAACAAATGCATGGCAAATGCAGTTTTACAAGAAAGGAGAGTCTTAGAGAGCACGTTGCTGAGCTGACCGCTCCCCAGTGCATTTCTGTTGAGTGTCATTGTCAAATGTTTTACAACTATGGCAGTAATAACAACATTACATTGTTCCATCAAGTTGCACACTAGACACATACCCGTCTTTACTGTCCATTTTTGTTTGTTAAATTTAATTTGGATTTATGACCGTTTCATTACAGGAAAAAGTAGGAACAACAAACCAACTGACCTCTAGTACTCCATTATCTCTGGATAAACTGACCACTCCAGTGGAGTAGCATGTTCTTAAGAGCAAGCATAAAACCAGCAATAAAAACTACATTCTAAATTACAAAATACTACAAGAGGACATATTGCAATTTGTAGTAATCTTGTTGTTTGTACATTTAAAGTATGAATATCCCAGCATTTTATTTTGATATCATTAGAATGTAAGCAATGAAAACAAAAGAGGATAAAACATAATAAGGTTAATATGCTTCATATTTTTTCACCTTTTTTCTTGTTTCAATGTCTCCGGTGGTGCGTGTAAGATGTAATCTTATTTTCGAGGTCCTTGTAATTTCCTCTTTTTTCTCACACAACAACTAACAATCACTTATCAGAAAATATCATATGAACACATACAAACCTACACAATAAGGTAGATTGTTGGTAGGTAATGCTAATGCTCCGGTGGTACTCTTGAAACTTGCACACTGGAAAGCTCCTCCGCAACAATCTCGCTTATTATTATTATTCTCCGTTGTTTTTCTCACTTCTTGAAAGTTTTTCTTTTCCTTCACAGGGAAAAAAGAAACCCTACCGACTAACTGACACTAAGCATTACATAAAGACTCAAAGGCCCTTCGGGCATCATTCATCCTCCTTCTTCTTCCCCATTCCCATCACCGATGCTTCTATGAAACCTGTGAAGCCGTTGTTGCTTTGTTTCCACTGTCTCTACTGAGGTTTCTGATGGTCCATCTCAGGAGTAAAAAAAACTACATTTATAAAAACTCACGTTGTTCTTATTCTTTCCTTCATCATCATCAGCTTTGAAAGCAATAATATTTTATACGATGCAATAAGTTGGAGTACGCGTATGTCTGTGCGTAAAAGTGCGTATGAACACAGATAACTTGGTTCTGGTGTAAGATGAAGAGTACGCGTTCCTTTTTTCCTCCCTTGCACACTATACTGCCACATTAATAACGCAACAGATAGTAGTGGATAGAAAGAAATGTACAGAAATCCAAAGGAAACTCCAGCAACTTGAGTTGTACGAGACGAAGATTGAAGAGGGCTCAAAAATTTATTATGTGCATTTCTTCCATCACATTATTATTACCCAGCAAAAGATCCAGCATCAGGCAAAAGGTATCCACGTTTTTTTTACTTCTCCACTCTCTACCACTATATTATTCTTTTTTTATGATGCGTTTCCTTTTCCAAGATGTGAGTTCACTGTCAGCGGTAATGTGAACATAGGAAACCTAAGTAGGATCTAAAAAGCAAGTAAACTTTTCAAGTAACTGCCAACAATACTAACAGCCAGAGCCAGCAGCCACGATCAAAGCAAAGACACAAATTTTCATTTCACTTCACAAGTTCTTAATAATAACAACACAATAACTAACATCACTTCAGCAGAGAGATGAAGAGTGAACAAGATCCAAAAAAACATTAAGTGTGTGTATGATGCATGTGAAGAATTTTTAAACATGAAAATCTAAGTAATATTTATAATATTTGTGTTAAAGCAGTAGTAAGGAAAGTTAACAACCCGAAAGAATCAACAAACTGCCGGCCTGCTGCTTTGCTGTTTGCTCGTGTGAATTTCTTCACACGGGCACAACATTAAAAATTCAACCAGATAAGTATTTTTGGAAGCGAAATCTATTTCAGCATTCCCATTTAATTTCCAACTACTCAATAATAAATCCACGCATATATAATGTATGCAGTTCATACATGTACGCTCACTCCAGTCCACTTTCCTCCTCACAGTGGCACATTCACATAAATAATTTTTGTCGAATACATACAATATTTTTTGAGCCTCGCTCTCCTCGCGTTTTCTGTTATTTGAATTTCAATACCGTCATAAAGTTCACTCTCACTATCGTCTCACACAGTATTAATTCACTATGCGTCACTCTTAACCCTTTTTATTCATACACAACACCCAACCAAATCCTATAAACATCAAGCTGTAGCTCCACGAGAGTGAGAAGAAGAGTCTACAATGAGCACAGAGAAGAGCAGCTCAGCGTTGTTACAGCTGCAAGAGCAACACGGCAACTGACAACTGCACCAATTCATCCTATTAGTTTGTTGAACGCACACCAACGCCATACCACGTAATGCATTAGGTTGTAATTGGGTTTTTTCTCGGGATGTGCACAGTCACACTTCATATAAAATACGCAACGTGGATAAGATGTAAGATGTAGTTTTTGACTACCATTGCAATCATCATGGAAGGAAGAAGTGTAACGCAAGTGAATCTAATTTAAACGGAACCCTCCTGCTCTCCCTTTTGCCTTCAACTAAAATCCTTCTGAATTGAATACACCTAAATGTACATATGTATGTTGGTAGATATACCAATTTTTGGACCTACGGTCAAATATCCTCAGCACATTTACGCATCCCTTTAAGCTTGAGGGGTACCCTAAAACCCATTTAAAACGAATGCATATGCATTGCATGATGCATCTATTACGAATGACGAAAATGCCGGGGGCTCTTAAGGAAATCACAACACAGCCCAATGTACAGATTATACCCTTCGGTTCTCCAGAGTAATAATGCGTATATGCACTTCGTAGTGATGATTATTATTATTCCCCTGGACAAAGGAAAAAAACTACATCTACTACTGCTAATCCCCACATTGTGCATTTATCCATTATTATTATTATTGACTTGGCGCAAATGTAGGATTCAATAATATAACACAAAGTAATGGGAAAGAATAAGCAGAGACTGTGTATTAAGGTATAGATTGTGACAAAGCTGCTGCTGTTGTAAAAATAATTATTGCGTTGCCGATCTCGCTGATGAAGACGGTTTTAGGAGAGCCGTTATTATTATTATAAAGCTTTCGCTCTCGTTTTTCTAATCCATTCCTCTCATTCTTTCGTCGACATTTCCTTTTCCATTTCCCACACAGCACAGCAAGCAAAAAATACGGTATGTGTGGTTGGCATTGGCATGTATTTTTTACACACGTTGCTTTATACCGTCATTCCGACACACAAAGTTTAATATATTTTATTACACATACGTTATTACATGGTTAGTCAGCAGAAAAACTGTCTGTGTCTGACTGATGATGAGAGGAAGGATGCTTATAGAGATGGCTGAAATGCTAATGATCATGATGAAAGTGCATTCTGCCGGTTGCTTACTCACAAATTGAACCATGTCCTAGTCTCCTTCGTGCTCTCTAATAGCTTTGCTGTGAGTGGTAGGTAAGAGGACGAAAAAATAAAAGCAAGAAAGAGCCCCAGTCCTTACTCAACAATACAACTCCAAAATAGGCATGTTGTTGTGTATTGTACTTACGATGATGATGAAAAATAAAGAGAAACGTAGCCAACATCATCATGCATGCAGGTATAATGATAATGGCGATAATGGAATATAAGAAACGTTTTTCTTTCTTCATCTTTTCAAACACTTCTCTTCACTCGTCGTAGTCATTTAAGAGGGGAGTTACGTCAACCATATGGCATGGCATTTTGTATTGCTTCCATCAAAACACACAAGGGTGAATGGATTCAAAGTGAATACCTGCAAATGCATAGCATAATACTTACACGTTCGAACAAACCACATTCCTTTATGTCCAGCCAAAGGCAGAGAGATAAAAAGAAAGACAACCAGGAGACAAAACTTACTCGTATGGTATTATGGCGAATAATAAATGAGAAACGAGGCAGAAAATAAAGAGAAGAATGGGTAAATGGGCACATTCACAATTATTATTACTAATTCACATATTCTCCCATTTATCCAGTCAGAGAGGCAAAGAGAATGGGATAAGGAGTATGTTGGTATTTCGCTACAAAAGGAAAATTGCTTGTGGCGATGATCATGTGTGCGGTGCAGATGAGTAATTTGCCAATAGCTAAAAACCAAAGTTGTTCTAGTAGTACTAAAGTTTTTGTGCATTTTATGATGTAACCTTTTCCACAGGATGCAAAGGAATATGAAGATTAGAAATGCGCATATTAGTTCTAGGTAGGTGCATTATGTGTGTTTTGGGTAGAAAACACTTGCACATATATTAGGAAGATGGATGGATGGACACATAAAATCTGTATTATTGAGGTCTCCTCCCAATTATAACAACTCAACTTGTCCTCGCTCTTGCCACAAGTAAACAAAGGCGGTGATGAGATCATCCGTTAAAGAGTATAAAAAGGCATTTGGAACAAGAGTAAAAATATACCCTTGTTCTTTCTTCTCTCGTCACAGTACTTTTCTTTCTATCACATCATCTTTGTCATCACAGTCATTGACATTTAGCCTGATTCTTGTAAGTGTCACCTGTCCCTTTATCTTAAATGGAAGTAATGTAATTGATATCTCCATCTTCTCTACCAAATGGTTGTGTTTTATCTTTATCGCTTCAATTTCAAGAATATGTCAAGAGCAGTGACCTACGATAATTTTATAATTATTATTCCAAAGTAGTTAGTCGGTTCAAATTTTCTGTTGGATGGAAGATGGAATACCAATCCTTTCTGAGAACAATTTGCCAATGTATCATCATTTTTTAATGAAAAAATTCACTAATTCCAATATTGAGACGCTGGGAATCAGTAAACCGATCGTCTGAATGAAAATGTAATGCCCCATTTCCATTTTCACCATCGTCATCATCATCATCCATATCACTTTTATTACAATTTTCCGAGTAACTATACGTAATATAGTATCATTGTGGCGTGGTCAGATTTTATGGAGATTATGTGGCTTTTTGCTCTCTGCCCGCACTCTGCAATGACTTTACTTGAATGCTAAATAGTATTTCCATCCCCATTGATATTATGATAATATTAATGTCCTCACAAACAAGCACACAGAAATAAATGTTCACGTTATTACAGGAACGTTCATTGATTATTATTATGGATATATTACGACTAAAACTGAACCGAGCTGAAAAAGAATACTATGAATAGCAATTTGGTTTATTTGTGAAATGTGAGCCAAAAAGATCTTCTCTGTCCAATAATAACTCAAACTCAAGCACAGAGTAGAGCGCAACGACCAGGCAGAGAAAGAGAGAACAGCCTCCCAAGAGTAAAATATTACATTATTGCTGGATCATACAGCAAAAGTTCACGAAATATATGCTCAGAAAATCCAAAAAAGAGCCGTAAAAGATTATACGACAAAAATGTTTATTATTGTCTGTCTCCCTATAACAATGCGCATAATATGCTTTTTATGCTATATCCATTTTATGCTCTCATTCTCAATTCGACTCTTACAATTTTTTATAAATGTGGCCGGCCGGCCACAGGCCAACATTACTTCATCATCATACCCACCACTACATACTATGATCATCCTCTTCAACCATTTCCATCCACCACCACTTAAACGAAACGTTACGTTTCTCTGTGTGTACGGCGAATTATTTATTATGATCCTTTCTGGAATCACATTTCCAAATCCCATGAAACATAAAGTGACCTTTTCCATATGAAATTGATACATGCCACATAAATCTCAATTTCTCCTCTCTTCTTTTTCTTCCTCCACTCCTTTCTCTTTTTTTGCCACTTTTATTGAATTCACCACACCATTCCAAAAAGCCATCAAAAAACTAGCTACAAAGCCAACATTACAACTACACATTGCATTATAACCACTTAATATTTTTTCTAAACTGTTGTATATTCATTACACGAGTTGCGTATGGTGGACTTCTAACTGGTGGAAGAGCCAAAGGACGGAAAAAAGTCGAAATAATCTCTTTTTCCTGCTTCTCAATTCTCTGACTCAGTTAGTTTAACGTTTTTGGCTTTAACGATGATGAACTACCTTACAGTTGAAAAGAAAGAGGCTGGCTCGACCACCACTTCCATTTTTGGCTTAATAAAAACTCTTTTCCCTTTGCGCCATAACATGAGCAGTCATTTTCTGAGGACGGCGGTGGTGGTGGTGATGCTTTTAGGCATACTTTGCACGTCGTCCGCAGTGGCAGATACTAAGGCCATACAAACCATCACTAGCGAATGACTAAAAGGATGATGATGACGATACAATGATGACGTTTAGCTGAAGCCCAGTCAGCAGTCGAGTCCCCAATGAGATTTGACTCTTCTGCTCTCTTGAAAGAGTTTTGTTGTAGGAGTAGTTGCTGTTGAGTGACTCGGCTTGAGTGAGTGCGTTTTTAGCAAAAAAAAGTTGGTGAATATTTGATAAGTCCACCACCATTTCACCAGTCCAGTAGTCACCAAGTCACCATTATGCAGGAAGAGAAGTAGTCAACCAGCAAAATGGAAAAAAAGAGCAGCAGCAGCAACAACAACCTAAATGTCCAGCGAAGCAAAACCATAACAAAATATGGTGGACTGTTTGGTTTACTTCGGAGTAGAGTGAGGTACTGCCAGAGCTACTAAACTACAACTACGCATTGCTTTCTCAAACTAAAAATTTTGCTTTTTGTCCAGCCTATTTCCCCATTTATAAAAGGAGACAACATGACATGTCCACATGTGAATTTGTAATCCAAAATCCGAAAAATGGAGATGTACAATTTTTTTAGGAAAAGAGTAGTAGAAATAAGTTTTGTGATGCTGATGACGATAGTTCTCGCTCGTGGCAATGCGATGGTGGTGGAGAAAATTCCCTTGAGCCGCCGCTGGAGAACCTGACTTTGACTTCAGCTAGCTTCTGTCAGCATTGCCATATTACTAAAGGCACATATGGCTTAATATTACATATTTGGACTAGATGAGGGTAACAAGTTATGTTGTGTTGCCAGTACGGTTTGCGCGACTCAAATAGTGGTCATTGCTCTCTCCTTCTTTCCCTATCTGCGCCTGAGATTGCAAAATTAACTTAACAACCTAACTAACTGACCATAAATTGAGCTGGAAATTGTACCCACCATTCTATTCCTCTATAAGTAGTTATGTTCGTGTTATGCTGTAACTGTACTCATATTTTTGTGATCTCTTTTGAAACCAGAAACCAAACCACTTTATTTAGACGGCAGGCAGAGAAGTTGGTGAAGCCAAGCCAATTGCTATTTTTTTCTCTTTAGCTGGTTATGGCATCCAGTAATCAATAACCATTAAAAACGTAATATATTTCATCCCAGTCAGAATGGAAAAAGCTAACAAGCAAGTATAAGGCATTTATTCTCTCTCTTTTGCACACACATTACTTTTCTACGTACGTGTACTAATTCATCCTTTTCTTCTACTTGTTCTTCTGATGATATTGGTATACTTGCACACTATGCCGCGGTGGTGGTGGCTGTTGTAGTAAAGTAGAGTAGTGTTGGAGGAAAGGTGGAGAAACCAAAGAGAAGCCCTAGTGAACTCAAAGCACGTACGTACGAGTACGACTTCTACTAAAGAATATGAATTGCCTTTTTTCTCCAGCCAGTAGTAAAAATTTCTAGCAGCTGCCGAACAAAACGAACGAAGCAAGAAGTCCAAGAAAAACCTTTTTTATTACTACTTCCCTGCTTCTCTCTACCACACCATACATAGTTTAAAAAGTACGGTCACATTGCGTACAAAATCCTGCTTGCGAAGTAAGACCAACAATGTAGAAGAGGAAGAACAGTATCACACACCACCGGCATATTGCCAAAGCGTTAAAAATGTCTAGCAGCGGCAGCAGAAACCAGACCCAAGGCTCAATGTAAACACACACACTGGAAACAAAATGTGCTGTTAGAAATTCCATTTGAAAAAATAAGGAGACTTGCTCATAAGAAAAGGCAGTAAAGTAATATTTATTCAATGGGAGGCAAGCAGGGAGCAAGAAGACATTAAGAAACTAAGAATAATTTTTGTATTATGCTCAAGTTTGTGCACTGGCCTGAATGCGTGTAAGTAGTGCGTACACACAGGGATCCCCTTTTGTAAGTACATATGCGAGCCATGAGAATCTTACCCGAATCACTAAACTAAAGAAATCACTCTGGGGGCTGCATCCAGTATGTTTGCTTGGCGTAGTTCAGTGATGTTGTGGAGTGGAGTATATATGGAGTATTATGGAGATGCTCAGCCAGTTGTCAGCAGTAAATCCTTATCTTTCTTGTGTACACAAACTTATTATTATTGTATGTGTCCTTCTTCCCATTTCCCCTCTCATCTCTTTTTAGCTCTGCCAGGCTTCGGTAGACACAATAATCACAACAAGCACAGATTCATTTTGAATATTTTTTTTTTCGTTTGGTCTTGTACCCTTTTTACTTCATCGTCATATCACTAAGTTCCCTTCTTGGTCTGTTCACTGGCCTATTTTTAATTGCACAGTTTTCATATGTACGTGAGCTGAGCGAGTTCTAATATTATGAAGGGAAAGCCATGTGGAACGAATCTGAATGAGGTTCAAAATGAAGGGATTTTCTGTATTTATTATGTGTGATCAAATAAAATACTCATACATAATGCTATAATAATATAGAGTAAATACGTATATACATGAATGCAATTTCCAAAACGTTTTGATTTCCAATTCCAATTTTGGAAACAGCACTCTCCATTTATCTTCCCTTTTTGTATTCAGGAGGCCTTTTCTTATTTAAAAATTCCTAAATCTTCATTAAATAGCTCTATTCTGCGCCCCGTATGCGGCGGCTTGTTTGCAGTCCCTTTTTCCACTTTTAGTTCACAACTCTGTACATCCATGAATGCCATAATAAATATGGTCGAGATTAGTCTGCTTTGTATGTGTTCTGTGCTTCTGCTAATTCCAAATTCCGATCTGATCTCTGATAATATTTGATTTTGTGTTCATGCTCAGCTTTTTGCCCTCCTTTTCATCTTATTTTTGAGCTGCTTTAAGCAATGCAGAATGGAAATGCTTTTCCTTAATTTCATTCCATACATAGGCATGGCATGGCATACACATGTGTGCTAAGTGCTAGTCGACTGCTGTTCTAGATGTGAATTCAACTTTTGTGAGTTTTGCTTTGATTTTTTTACTTGTTTGGAGGTATTGTGTCCGCATCATGTAGGCAGAATAATTTTTCCTCGGGCATAATGTTTGCTGTTCACTAACTCGTTGTTTCATCGTCCGCACCCTGTTATTATCCAGTGCATAATGTGTAAATGTACGTACGCATCATACCAATCGTAGGATAATCAATTCCGGCATTTATCTTCTGATTTCTCCTCCCCAACTCATAGAATAAATTGATACAAGCTAGTACAGCCACATCTTAAAGCAAATTATTGGGTACATTTGTTTGAAAAAAATGCACAACTAATACCTATTTAATTTCTTTGCAAACAACATCGTCGGCTTATCAAGGACATTGCTTTCAAAGGAATTACACAAATATATTTAAATATTTTAACGTCAGTGAGGTCTGAATAGTCCAAGGATAGCTTCAGATTTAAAATTAACGTAAATAACAACAGACTGCCTAAATGGGTAAGAAATGACATTCACTGTACTACATGATTGCGCGACAAAAAAATGAAAGAAAGAAGAATTCAACAAACTCAATTTATTTACATTTTTTCATTCAATGAAACTTGGAGCAACATTAAATACATTTTTTACAATGATGCATTCCTTCCTCGAATACATAATGGTAATAAATGGAGTGCAATTCACGACTAATGCGGTCCATTAGCCATTCTTCTTTAAAAATGTGCTTTAAATGGTCGTTGTAGCTTTGTTATTCATGTATGTACGCATTTTAAGATCTATTTCATCAGGTTGATCAACATCATTGCAATGATGATCAACGACCCCAATTGTAACTCAATCTGGATGAGAGAATGAGAGATCTCCAGTAGCTATAATAATATTACTAGTTACATTACCCACTGCCGGCAGCGTTGATGACGATGATGTAGATACATGGCAATTTTCATCCATATTTATTCTTAATACACTTTTTATTCATCTCCAACATTCTTTGTTGAATCTGAATGCAAATCAGAAAAGGTCGTTTAGAATATTAAATATTTGTGCTGATAAACTTTTAAAAGCTTTGGGTACAACTTGACATATGTCATCACATCCGTCATCCCTAGTAGCTGCACAACTGTATGGGTTACTCACACAAGCATTATAAATAAAACATTTTAATCATGTGAAGCGATACAGCCTTGATCCCAAAACACACAATTATGCTTCTTGTCAATACAGAACGAAAAGTGTGTTTTTGAATTGGTGACCTGCTGATTGTAGTGATGCGATCTAATTTTATTATAAAAACTACAAACTGTTTCTCATGTTGTTCGTAATATTTACAATTTACTGCACAAAATTACACAAAAAAAATCCATTCATTCATGAAACAATTTAGCTAATGTGCCTTGCGAATGGCAGTAGGAAATCAGTGTGACCCGAATTTTTTCAAATTGAAAAAAAAATCAATACGAAACATGTATGTAATATACATGCTTTGCAAATGACACAATCCATTAGCCCCTTTTTTATTAGAGATATTATGTGCGTGTGTGTCTTTATTAATAATTTTGCCTTCAAATTCGCCATTTCTGCTGATGGTAGCATTAAGTGCACGCTTATATATAAGATCCTCCGTTATTAATGAAACACATGCTTCATTTTTAAAAAGCACATGAAAGGTCACAGCTGGTATTTCTAGTTATTTCAGCAGCAAACGTATGGGTCATATAATAGTGATTACGTGTGATATTGAACTAATGTTGCGTTTTAACATGAACAGCACAGTCATTAAGTCTGCGTGAAACATATTACCATTCGCTACACTCTAAGAAGATCACGTATAGTGCCACGTCAATACTTTACTACTTGCTATTAACTTTAGATGGCAATATACACTACGCTATAATAGGTAGTTAATGTACTCACTCACATCCTTGTACAAAATATATATTATACCATTATTTTAATTGATTTTTACGTCTTCACTCGAGTTACAAGTAACGTGTCACTTTTGTATAATTTCAACTTGAACCAGACTTTTGCAAAGATTTTTTTTTAAACTACCTAATTTCAAACTTACTTTCACTTACATGATAGTAAAACTTGACTCTTTAATAAACGTACCATCTTCACTCATGTTATTATGCAAATCATGTATCCTTTCCCAATCTCGAAACAAAACATACCAACTAGCGAGCATTTCATTTGAAAAGGCTCTTTACAAAATGAAAATTATCTTGCTAGTGCACTCTACCAAACACTTTCACTCATGCACATGCACAATAGTTTTTTTTCCTTCTACCCTTTCCTGGAAAAAAAATAGTCCTTTTTCTTTTCAGTATTGCTAACGATAAGTAAGACATAGTTATCTCATTCTTGTCGAAATTTGTCAAGAGAATGAATGAATGAATGCAACTCCACCAGATTTTAGTAGAATATACTGCCATAAAGAAAAGGCCCTTTAGTTTTTCTGAATGCACATTGTCCTTTCCTTTTTTCTGCAATATTCTTTACCCTTATCACATTCCTTTTCAAGAACTCCAGATTGTCCAGATTTTTGTTGACTCCAAACGCGTTGTATACAACAATCCATCCACTCTATCCATCATTCATATTATTATGTAACGCGCAGAAAAGGCGAGAGAAAGGCATAAGTGGAAGCTGTACAAGCTGAAGTGATCCTTCTAATCGCGAAACTTCTTTTCATCCATCACATCATAGTACCCACATGGTAGATGTGTTTATCAAGCGAAATTTCTATTCAAATATAAAACTGCTTTCTAGGGGAAAGCTGCAAAGAACCAAATGGCCTAACAACTCTAATAGAACGTATGTATATATTACTGGAGAAAACTTGTTTGGTCGACTGTATATATTGGCATAGTTGAGCAAGTGATTAGGAAAAAAGCTTCTGGTTCTCCTGCTGATGTTGTGATTATACTGCCTTCTTTTTTGTAGTAAAGTCAGTGGCATTTTTTCTCGAGAGTCTCATCTCATCATGGAGCGGACGTAATTCACCAAACTATTTTTAGTCTCAAGTTTTGAAAAACAATAGTACATTATTTCAATACACTCACTCGCTTTTCACTCCGGGAGTACTCCATTTTATCCCGCTTGCAGTAACAGCAGAGCTTATTCCTGTAATGAATTGGTGCAAAAAATACAGGAAGAAAAGGATAACTCGTACAACTCCTGTAACAGCACCGCTGGTGCTGCAGTGATTTATATGGTTTAACGGACGAACATCCTTCTCACGCCTATAATAATTTATATCGTTTTATCTTTCTCCTTTCGGCATCTCCATCAGTGCATATACGGAGATGGTAACGACACAAGCGTCTTTAGGTCTGCCAAGATGACACTAAGATTTTAAATATTTTATATTATTTTAAGCGCCCACTTAAGCTCATACATTTTAATGAATGAGCTCTTCTCTTGCACATTGCTCCTGCAATGGCTTTGAGGACAGTTTTCAACGAGGCTCTCGAGCCAAGAAGTATTATGCAAAGTGCGGTGGAGCACTATTAAAGCAAGGCTATAACAATTACCTAATGAATGAATAAAATGGATGGGTATAAGTTTAAAAGCCTTCACAGATAACAGATAAACAGCCTAGAGATGCGATTAATCGAGTTATGTATGTAACCTTGTTTTACTTTGTTTTCTTTTTCTTCTCCGATAACTGCACACTACTGCATTACTTCATTCTCTTCGTATTCATTCATTCAGCGACTTTTTTGCCATCCATTCAATTAACATGAAAAACTTAAGCAGCACGAATGGACCTTACGTTGGATTAACTACAAAGTGGAATGATTTGCATAGAAAATTAACTTTTTATTTCATTTCACCTCCTGTATCCTCTCAAGATAAATAAATAAGCGTTTGAATGGCTTGTGCAGATTGTTTTTCGCTGCTTAATTGACGTGGCCTCAATGAGTGCGACAAACACAAACTGTTTCCAAAATGCAAATAATTTAGCCTGTTTGCCAAGAAGGAGTTTATCATCGTCAAATAAAGATAGCCCCTTGTGGCAATCGGCAAAATAAAACGTGAAACGAAAGTGAGTTTTGTGGATTTGTCGTTCCTTTAAGAAAAAGTTAAAATGGTGATAAAAAGAGGCTGTAAATTGGGATTAATCTTGCTTAAGAAAAAAGGATTTGATAGGAGCAGCAGCAGGAGAAGAGTTGAACCATTTTGTCTGCTGCTGCTGTTCTTGTGCTGTGGACTGCGTCTTTCGAGATAAAAATGGTTTAACTGGTCTGTTGCTGATAATAAATGAAAGTTTTTTTTCCTGCAGAGAGGAAAGCAATACTATCATATCTAATCCATTTTAATGAAATGAGTTGTGTGGTGATGCCAGTTTGGCTTTGGAGAATGGAAACGCGTTAACTATTTTTTCGTCTGAAGAGCAACGGACGGCAAAAGAAATTCAAGCGGAATGGATACTCATTTTTATAATGTTTTATCACAAGAGTGTCTCAGTTTCAACGTTAATCAATGCAGTAGTAATAATAATAAGAACATGCAACATAAACCTATTTTTTTCCTTTGGACGAAGCAGAGATCATTAGATAAAGCAAGTAACAACTTCTCTTTCAATTTTTTGCTGGATTTTATTACGATTTTCGTAAGACTTGCCTTTTCTTGTCTTATTAAGCGTTCTGAAATGAGTTATGTGGTGTCTGACGATACTTTATGTTATATATGTTACGTATACGTGTTGCGATAACATGGTACGTGTAACATTATCTAGAAATATTTTGGACTGACTGGCTGACTTGCTAACTGGACAAGATTAGTTTGAATGCATTTTATGCATTCAGTTCCCCTGCTGTTTTATCAGTGTTCTTGTATCTGACGCAAGTAGAAAAATATAAATACAGGGAAGAAATATCCAACCTGTTGATGAATGATTGACTGACCAACATGTCTTGTTGCTGGCGTGCTTCAACTTATTCTCTTCCCCATGTGCGGAGATTGACCGATTCAAGCTCATTTACTTTTTGTACAGTGTCCTCTGTAAGGTTGGGTTTGTCTCATAATTTTATTGAAAAAATTCTCATGGCTGGTTGTGTTTTATTGCGTGTGATGCAATCAGTTTTCTAGCTTCAAAAAAATAATTACTGTTCGTGTCTGACCACCACCACAAAGCAATACAATATTGCAAGGGTTTTTACGCCCAGCTTTCTGCTGGAATATCATAAAGAGGGAAGGAAATCTCCAAGAAGGATGGACAACACATTCACATGCCAATGGTTTACAAGTTTTAAAATGTAAGGTGTGCATAATATTTAGTTCATTAAGGTATACATATAACAACCTAATACACAATAGTACAGAGAAGGAAATGAATGCCGTTTTTCATCACTCGATCCTCTGTCCTGGATTCCTTGTCTTGTTTTTCGGTGGTTGCAAATCAGAGCTGGCGAGCACATAGAGATGGAATGAAGTGATAGGAAGGGATCATGTCGAGGAATGAAAAATGAGCCTACATATGATCCATGATATGATACGTTCTTAGGTGCCTTTGAAATGAGTTTTAATGAAGGTATGATGAGACGCGGCCACCTACTCGGCAGATTTTATTAAGCCCGACTTCCAAGAACTAAACTATAATGAAGGATATGTTGCAAAGATACCTTATATTATGAGACATTATCCGCCTCCTATGGTGAAGTTTATTTAAGTATGTAGTGAGTTAAAGGACTTGAAACTAAACCACTATACTGTATATATAGTATTCCCGAAACTCATTAGTGCAGAGAAAGACATTTTCGTTAATTAGTTTGAGTATCATAGAAGAAGGTGATACATAGCAAATCGATTTCGTGTAGATAATTTGTACACAACTTATTTTAGTACCTGGCTACATGCTGTAATACTCTTGCACGTTTTCATTGAGATGCTGATGATGGATAATTTCATTAAAGTCAGCATTTTATTACCAATAAAAGTTAATACACGAGAACTCTCAACCAGTTTTTTATCCTCTTATTAAAGATAACTATCAGGTGTATGCATTTGTATAAAAAAAGAAGAAGGTAGATATTCTTATTCTTATTACTTTCCAGCTTTTCAAGATCATGCAAGCCATTTACATTGCACTTTGTTGCAATGCCTAAAAACGTTTGTTTGGCCTTGGCCAAACCAGCAAAATACACACACCCAGCACCATATGCTGACTTTTTCCTATTACTTCATGGCAGGTGTGAACATTTTGTGTTTGACCTCGATTTCCAATCACCCATCCATCTTCTGCTAAAAACCTTTATTCTTTTTGTCAGATTTTTCACCAGACATCTGATCGCATTTTTGACTGCCCTGAAATCAAGGGATCTGGAAAACAATTTCCCCACTTTGGTAATCCTACACCGAAGATATAAAAATATTTATCAGCATAGTATTCATTTTAGGTATTTTGGTGATTTTCCCTCTCATTATAATCCATCTTTCTTGTAAAATTGGTACATGATATGATATCTGCTACATTTTTACCTTTCGCTTGCATGCAAGCAGGTATATACAACTAAGCAAGCTCAACGTACACATTTTCATCACAAGCAAAGCAATGTAGTCATTCTTTCCGATAAAATGCACCTTGCGTCTTCAGCATCTGTTGAGATTATTACGAAAGAAGAAGACCAGTGTTTCGCTCACTGCTATTTTTGTTATTGGTATCCACTCGAAAACAGACATTCAACATTGAGTGCTGCTGTTGATGGATGCTGTTGATTGAGTGCTACTGTCAGTAGCAATCACGCCACCATCATCGGACCTCTATCTCAAGATAATGCCAGATTCCATGTTCCAGCAAGAAAGCAAGTTCCAAATCGAAAAACTAAATACATACATTATATACACTACATACACCCGTTGAGTAAAGATAAAGTAATAAGAAATCTACTTGAGAAAAAAATAGGTACGTACAATTTTTTCTTTTCCTGAAGGTACATTAAAACTGGAGAGGAATGACAACAGTTTCCATTATCATCAAACCGATTCCACGCACACACACACAATTCTCTAACAATGCATTGTTTATGTATGTACCTCATCTCATCACCATCAGTTCTCTATATCTAATTTTTTCACTTGTCTGTGTGTCTACAATACATTTTATTTTCTGCTGCCAACATTGCCCTACAAGAAAAAATAACAAGTACCCTCGAGAGCTGAAGAAGAGTAGCGTATGTCGTCCTTCAAGGGTATAAAAAATAGACATGTGACCTGCTTCTGGTTCTCTTCTCCTTTTCTTCACATGCGTATCTACCCATCTAGCAAATTCTATACACACTTTGCAACCTAGTAGCGAGCACTTGTTCTCTTGCTCCCCATTCCTCTTTCATTATTCTCATTATTACATGATAGGGTACACACAGGACAGAGTACTTGAAAAAAGGAAGGATAAACATTATTAAAGACCAAGGCAGCTGTAGTAGCAGCCTGGAGAGATCGTTAATAAAAAATAAATGATAATAATAATAGCAACATTTTTCCTGTTTCTTGGAACTCGTCCTCAAAGAAATAGTAATAGGCATTTATTTTGAGGATGGAGCAGAAATACATGCATACACGTGTGTATAATATATCATACTTGCTTGCTCCTATTATTCGTAGATTGCACAATAAGAAAACTATATATAGTTGTAAGTTATTTTGTTGCTTTCATCATGTAATAATTTCCCGTCTTATTTTTCCCCTTCTTATGTAAGCATACACAACAGAGAGTAAGCACATTCATTCCATTCTTCTTTTTTGAAGTTGAAGTACTGTGCTTACTATTTGTACTGACTGAGAAGAGCCAGCAGCAGCAGCATGGCACAGAGAACATGCGAAAAAAAGTCGAGTACATACTAAAATGACATGTATGAATGACGAGAACAAGTCACGCCAAATAAAAAAAGCAAAACAAGAAAATAAGTTACAAGATGAAAGTTTTTCTTCTTCTCAGTCTCTTGGAAAAGCAGCAAAAGTAACATATTTTCTATTATTTTTTTTACATGAATCCTTGCCATCATCCCGTCGTTTTTGAGCACTTGTGCAATATATTTTATTGCTACACACTCTCCACACATATTATTGGACTAAACTTGTCAAGTTCATCCTGTGGATACCATTATATAAGTATTTATATAAATAAATAAATATTATGCTATATGAACGCATAATCCACCTTCATCCACCCACAACAAAATATTATTATTATTCTTTCTGTTTCTTATTGCCTAACCAATTCTCTCCACTACGCAGCAAGTCATTGAACGCTCAACTTTTCCAATCTTTAGTATTGTTGCCCTTGTACAATAATGGCGCTAGCCTTGGAATCGGTTGGACTGGTGTGATATGATGATGATGTCACAGCGCCATGCCATGCAATCCCCGTGGCTTCTGAATTGCACTCGCTTTCATTTTCATTCATGGCTGCTGAGCTGTGCTCAGTGTGCACTGGCTCCTCTGTGGATGCATGCATTCCAATTCCTGTACACATTTCTTGACACGACCCTACATTGAAGAGGACGATGTGATTTGACAAAGTAGTTGTATTACAAATTTTATTGCGTTACACAATCGAATTACTTTTACTTTCTTCTTCTACTCCTCTCTCTTTTTTAAGGAGTGCTCCTGCATCACAGTTAGTGGTATGAACGGATGTATTCTCCAATTCTTCTCTCTGACGTTACAGCAGACAGGCAGAGACACAACAAGGCAGAAAAGACAGCTTGTAGACAAGAGCCAGAAAGTAATTTTCTTTTATGCACCATAACACTGCGTAAAAGCCCATATTATTTTCAGTAGTGCATAAAAATAAAAAAGTGTTTCTTGTGTTCTTGTGGTTCTGCTGCTCTCTGGTCGAGTATAGATAGTTTCCCATACTCATTGCACTAGGATTGCAGAAACGATAAGACGCGGACGTATAGCTCACAGCTGTATAATTTTGGCTTTCAGCAGTTACATTGACAGTAGTGCGTATGCATTATGACGTCCTTCAGACCAGTCACTAGTCATCATGGTTGTCTCTCAAGAAATAAAATGAAGACATTTCAACAAAATCTAGTCAACTCCTCCAACTAACCACCAGACAGTCTTTCCAGCCATGTATCTTCAAAGTACACACTACAAGCTGCACAGACTCCCACACACACTAAAAAAAGCTAGATTGAGTTATTTGATACAAAAAGCAAGACAGGAGTCCTTTTAAGAACGCCCCAAAAAATCTTCCATTCTCTCAATTACATGGTTTTCAGATTTTTTCAAAGGACCCAACAACAAAGGGAAAAAGTTTCCTGAAAAAATCCAGTTATGTAAAGTGGCACGGACCTCATGTCTCTGAACTCTATAGTAGGTATATATGTGCAGCCTGTATTGTGTAAGGTACGACATACGCACAAACTGTCGTTATCATCACGAGTGCTCTGCCCATGATAATATCATCAATGAAACCACCACCACCTTCGCCAAAAAAGTGCTAATAACCTCTGACGATTCAGTCACACAATCACATAGAAAGAGATAGAGCTCACCATAAATTTAATGTAATGTAAATGACACAACTTTGTTTCTTGCTCGCCATAATAAGGGCCACTACTGATATATGCGGGTGGATATTCACCGCCTAATCATATTATCAACAAAAGAGAATCTTAGGTAAAGAAGAAAAAAAAACTTTTTAGCAAAAAGAAAAGGAGAAGAAATCTAGTTGTAGGATGATGATCATGATGTTGGTGCTGTTTGAGAAGAAAATTATGATGAAAATGATAGGACAACCGCCTTCCATTTTTTGCTCCTTTTTCTGCCATCCTCCTACGATGATATCATACCATATCCTACGGAATGGCATCATCTTCATAATATTACATAATGTCTATCGTAGAATCGTGAACAATATGATGTTGATGATGATGGCAGGTTCAAGGAGAAATGAGATGCGGAAACTCGGCCAAAAAGGAAGAGAATAGGGAAAAGACGGGAAAAATGAATATGAATTCAATTCAAGAAAAATGGCTATGTGTACTCCAAACTTTTCGTATTTTTGAATAAAAGTAAAATAATATGGCTGGATATATATAATAATTCCAGTACCACCACCAGCACGTTAGTTTAGGGAGATAACCATAAAAATAAAAGATTCTTTTCTTTTTGGCTTGTATTCTGCTGCTGTTGCTGCTTGGCTTTGTCAGATTTTTCTGTTTTTCCTTCCCTCTTTTCAAAGAAGGAAGGATGGACGGAGGACGGAGGAGAAGAGAACAAAAGCTTATTTCCTTTTCCTCCTTTTCTTTGGATTGCACAGCAGCAACGGAGAAGAAGATGCTGTTGTGCTGTTTCTGATGTTTGTTTGTTGTGCTGTTGCCAACTTGCCAACAATTTTCTTTACTAACGTGCCAGTTACGAAGGTACATGCATAATACATGGCAGCAACGAGAGAGGGATAGATGGGCTGAATGCCCTCAGCAGCAGTGGAAGAATAAGTGAAGAAAAATGTCTCAACGATTTTCCTAATATGCTTTGTTACGATGGATAGAAGTCAATATAAATAGTGCACAGACTCGACAGATTATTCCATTTCATTTCTTATATTGCTCTCGGGCTCCTCTCTCCTCTAAATAATAGGAAGCAACACAAAAAGCACACAGCAAAGGCAAAGGTTTCGGGTTGGGCAACAACGCTTTGGTAAGAAAAAGGAAAGATAAGAAGAATGCCGGGCTACTCTTGCGGTTTCCTGTAGAGTGCCAGTGTTATTTTGAAACTGGTGGTGGTGGTGCCGGAGTTGGTGATAATGGTGCTATGCAATGGATTGTGTGAGCTTTACTGTTTTGTAGTCTCCGACTGACTATAGACATGGCTGCGTGCTGTGGCTGGTGGTGGCTTTGTGGGTGCCAAAGTTATTGCTTATAAATTGACGTTATAAATTGGATAAAATTGCGTAAGACCATTTTCCATTATTTTTACGCACCTTCTCCTCCACCGTTTATGGGAATAAAATACTTCCTCTTGGTGAGTCAGTCCTATTTACGGAATGGAGAAGGAGATGGGAATGACTTTGGTAAAATATTCTATTGAACGAATAAGAAGAAAGAAAGCGAAAATAACATTATTGTTACAGGAATTTGTCCTTTTGTACGCTGCAAGGAAGCATGCTTTTTGGCCATCATTTTTATTTCTGTGGATTTGAGTTGATGGTGGAATTGAAAAAGTAAGCATTGAATTTATTGTAAAAACTTACCATATATTTCTTTGCTACCATTTTATTTTCGTTTTGGCCAAGGAAAGTATATCCCCAGTAATTTTTATTTGCTCAGCTTGGACAAATTTTTTAGATGAATGGATTAAACAGGGAAAATTATCAAATTCACAGTTACTATTGGTCATTTAATTTGGCTACGCTTAAACATAATTTAAACATATCTGCCATGTCAAAGCCTCAGTATAGTTGTTTAATAACACCAACTCAAGAGTTTCATAATTTATGTATTTATGGTAAATACTACACTATTTGAAAAGTAAAGTTTTCAATGTCAAACTAGGAAAATCAATCTCTCACAACCTGTTTGTCTTTTTGTTATATTTTGCCTCTACACGACTTGCAAAAATAAACATTATATAAGTCAAGTACTGCATTCAAATAAAAATTTACGCACGTTATACCCTTCAAAAATCACTGCTCGAAAAATGTCGTAGCTGTTGATTGTTGGATTGGCAATGATGATGATTTCTTATTTATTAGCAAGCGCAGTTGGTTCAAGGGGACTCATACTACTAGTATATACATACCAAAATGTTTAGAGCTTACATTGAAAAGTTTCTACATAGACTATTCCACTATATTTATTTTAAAACGTACATTAAAGCCACAAAGCTGGCCATTTCAAGAAAAAACGGCGAGATAAATTGAATGGCATTAGTGCAGTATATTATAAGGCATTTGCCAAATCTGCCATCAAAGCCAAACAGGAAACTCTCGAGAGAAGTCATTTGTGCGTAGTAGATTCACGCGTTACTCATTATTGCTATAAGTTTTACACAAGCACGCACAAAACTACCAGTACGCACTTTTTTCCTCAAGCACAGCGACAAATCTTGTTCACTATACGCAATACGCACGCACACCAGCAACAGAAAATCTAACCGTACATACAACTTGTTCGACTCGACTTGTTCTCCTTCTGGCTATATGTCAAGACAAGTCAGTAATAAATCTTTTTCTTCTTCTTCTTTGTGGACTTTTATAAAAAAAACCGGCAGAGCTTAAACCACAAAAGAAGAGCAGCGCTGTTGCTTACTACAGCAAATACGCGTAGCTGTGGTGGCGGGCGATCAACCATCTTCGTCATTCTGCCAGAAAAAAAAATCTCAAGAAAGAAGAGTTAAAGAAAAGAAAGACATCATCAGTCCTTCTACTTTTTTTCTTCCTCTTTTTCTTTCATTGTCACTTGTGTTATTTAGCTTTGCTAAGCTTATTTTATGCTGGTTACTTATTAGGTGATGCTAGTATTTTGTTTTCTACTTTGTTGCCCGCTCCTTACTATTGCTTGCTTGTGCCATTTTACTCTAATACTAATAAATGATAAAGTATAAAGAAAACTGAAGGAATCTCGCATTAGTTAGACCAGACTCGGAGTGCAATGTCCAAGTGTAATAATCCTTATTTAATAGAGGAACAACATGAACAGAACAAGAAACTCAACAACAAAAACAGCCAAAGTCAACCTGCTTCTTCTCAGTCCTTTCGCTCGAAATTCCAAAGCGAAAGCCACTACCACAACTACCACCATCATTCACCATCAACATTTCTTTTGTTGTCCTCTCTTTCTTTTTTTCCTAATAATCGGTTCATTGTGTAATGGACTGTTCCCGAACAACATCAACAACATCATTATTACTTTTGTAACGGAAAATCCGAAAAAAAATCCACAGCCAAGAAACACGAAAGGAAAAGGAGCCCAATATAATCACAATGCACTTAGGAAACATGGCTGTTGGAAAGTTGTGTATACGGGACCACCATAATATCCACGGAAAAACATTGGTGGCAATAGTCGTGTGAATGCGAGGCCATACAAAGTTAATAAAAATGCGGAATGCCAAGGAGTTTGGAAACAACTTGCCTCCGTCCGGTCTTCATATTCCCCCAGCAGAAATGACGTTTGGACTTCCGGCCAAACCGAAACGAAAAAGGAAAGAAATGCTGTTGCGAAATATACAGTGGACTACTTTTGGTGGCTATTTCGTCATAAAATTAGCAAATAATATGCACCTCTTATTATTTTCCATATACTTATAAATAAATTGCTTCTTTCGCGGCACACACATTTCATCATATTTTGAACGTGCCTGACAAATAAGGTAATTTTCAATAAAAACGTGAACTCAACCATGGAATGAAACTGTGGAAGTACCTATTGGTGTCACTTTTGTGACAAGTTGAAATACTAATCGTACCTTGTCACGGACACCGTTTTCATTTTATAACGTATTATTATACGAAGGAAGGTAACCTGTCTACATAATATTCTTTCACTTTTTCGCAAATTTTCTCTTATGATTTTTACACATGCACGCTTTATATAACCCAGAGAGAGTTTTGAGTTGAATAGATTGGCTAAATACGTACATTTATAAAAAGAATGATATGACGTCTGACATTTTACTTTGTTCTCCACGAAAAATAAAGCATACGTAGGTATGCAAACTTTCACTTCTCCACTTTCATGGGAAAGTTGAATTATTCATAAATTTTTCAACTTTAGTACTCTACCAAAAAATGCCGCTAGCTGGTTGACAATATGGGCATGAATTTCGTGCATACCTCAACTTCACCGAAAATGAACCTTTTTTAATGTGCGTCCGTCCGCGCGTCCTTCACTCTCTTTTCATTTCATGTTGGTATTTTTACGTAGACTCCTCCAGCACAGACAGGAATAGGAGCGGTAAAAACATATGCAATCAACTGGAAAAAACGGGAGGAGGAAAAGCAGCAGTTCAACATGGAAATGACAAACGCACGGCATGATGATGATATTATGACATGCTAAAAATATGGCCAGAAAAGGCATTTGGCACCATAGTCAGTGGTCCTTTCTTTTTGCTGGTGTATGCTTCGTTTGTGTGGTGTTTGTCGGAGTGGGTGGAGGAAAAATTCATATTTTTGTTGGCCGACCATCAGAAAAAATTGAAAGTTTCACGATCACCGACATCACAACATAACTTTATATTATGCGAGCGTCCAGGTCCAAAGTCCAGCCGTCCAAAGTGGTAGTCAGTGCGCCATGCCAGAAATGTGTCAAATATTTGTTCTCATGTCGTTGTATCCCTATTATTAGTGTTATTAAATTGAGAAAAAAATGCCAGCGTAGTTTTTCTTTCCCTTTTGTTTGTGGAGTAAGTTTATAACTATAGTATATAGTGCCCGGAGCCATAATAATAAAAAAGTGAAATGATATGAATTCATTATAGTAGATCAAACTCCCACCTTTTTTGCCATTCATGTCATTAGTATAGTTGTTTCGTCACTTTTGCCAAAATCATGCCATATCAAAAAAAAATTCTATGCCAAAAGTGGACATGTCTCTGGTTCTCCTGCTGAACAAAAGAAAAGGGGATTAACAATGGACAATATGTGATGGGGATTGAAGCGATAAAGTTGGAAAATGAAAGAACAGTATAAGTTGTAGTTGTGGGTGGAGAGCTGCAGAAAAGCGAGGAAATGCTTCTTTCTTTTAGTACAATGGACATTTTATGGACAAGTCAGCAGTTGCTGCAGAAAGCTAAGATAAAAAACATCATAGAGAGGAAATTACTACTAGAAGTGGTTACGACGAGTGACCACGACCCAGCAGCCGTCCAGTGTGCTATGTCAAAGCCAGACCATACCAATCTACCATCCGCCACCTCACAGAAAGGAGTCAAAGAGCACAAAACTACTTCACAGTTCAAACGCTTATTTTGTGCATATGAAACTCTTTTGTTCTTTTTTGTGAACACAGGACGCACATTAAGTTGTGTAGGCTCCGGGCTACGTGAGGTCCTCGGGGACATTGCATGGCTTCATTAAAAATCAATACTACCACTTCCACTTTCTCTCTTCTTTTGCGTTCCACTCCACACAGTTCACAGTCCCGTTGTCCAGTACTGCTTTGCTGTCGCTTCTTTATTATTGTATAAAAATAAAATTACATGTATTGTATGATGTGCAGTACCTTGCATGTACGTATGTACATGTATGCACAAAGAACACACCTATTCTTTTCATGCCATTCAACTGGAAAAATTGCTAATGATAATCATTAAAGCCACTACTGTGTCTCGCCATGTCATCAGAGATAAAATAAGCTTTTAGAGCATTGTTATCCTTGCATGCTGCATACCTAGTAAATGTCAATATATCTCTTTCAATATTTCAATCAAAAACAGTAATGTCGACCAATGTCACTGACCACTTTTTGTCAGTCCTCCTTTTGAAAAATTCAATCTGTATCAAATCACAAAAACAAATGAAAATGTACACCCAGTAGTAGACTCACATACAATACTCTATGTAGATAAAAAATATAAATCGACTTTTGTCTTCTTTCTAATGTACATAATTATAGGCTATCAACGAAACTACATTGTTTTCGAATCTCCAACAAACGAAACTGTGTACATTGAGAGCTTTTTTATTGCCCTTTTATGTACCTTCATTTTTATGACCATTTCGCTCTTTTCTCTAATGATATTTTTTTCGCTTAACTGGCCATTAGCCATCAACATGATGACTGCTATTGACTGACGAGTTTACGAGTCGAGTCCTGCTATAATGCTTGCACTAATGCATTACTCTCATTGTCACTAGTATGAAGAGGCCATTAGATTAAGCAATCGCATCATCATTATCATCATAAAAAATCATTCTATTCCGTTTTCCCTTTCAAAATCACTCCCATGTAATTAATCTATAATGTCACCTGTACGTACACCCTCTGCCAAATCGTTTTGCAGCAAGCAGTAGTTTTCGACAGGCGGAACAGACAGATCAGTGGCGGCAGTCGGCAGCAGTAGCCGTGTCCAATTACCAGCAATTATTCTTAATTCAATGGGATTGATTAGACGACAACGAAGGAAGGAAGAAAGATATTCACTTGAAAAGAGCACAGAGCTAATACATGCATGCGCAGAGCAATCGGAAAAAATATAGAAACGCAACTTCTGCTTTGCTGACACGGTTAGTCTGCAGAGAGTAAAAAAACTGCCTTTCTTCTTTAATTAATGGTCATTTATCTTTTTGATGTTGCTGTTTTTGTTGTACTAGTCAACGACGAGGACGTTGTCGTTCGTTGTTTTCGTAATATAGCAAACTGGATTGGTTTAGTCATTTGATATCCCCTATCCTATCGTCATCATCACTGCATTGTTCCTTCCTATCGACTTTTCCTTCTACTATTTCTTATATCACACCTGTCGTTTCCACTACTGTATTCTCATTAATTCCTTATGGCCCAATCGATACTTCCCAAGCAAGCAACGAAAGAATGTAAATGAATGTTTCCTTTTCATATTTAGTGCAATGTCTGCGTATGCGTAGCATTCATGATGATCAACAAAAATGAATTGCTGCAGTACATCTCCATCTTGATCCCAACAGACTTCTCCAGACAGTAAAAACGAACAAGAATAAATAAGTAAAGTTTCGAAAGAGTTTTTTTGTCTTGTACGTTTTATTGTTCCATTGTGATTGTGTACATGTATTGCTCTTCTCTATATAGCGCTGTTGCTTACATGTTACAAATGATCACTTTCTTCATCTGATCGTGATTGCTTTTGGGTTTGGTGTTCTTTTGTCTACAGTCTACGTACAAACACGCAATGTAAAAGTGGAACGCGTGTGTTCTCTGGAAAATAGTGAATTGTTAGATTGCTATTATTATCAAACGTCTCGTTCTTACTACCTACTACAGCTTATAGTGAACAGTCAGTGGTCAAATCATGATATTATTACATACATACCTACCTACACAGCAAATCACATCACATATTATTAATCGAGCGTGTTGTTACTTGTAAACATCCGTCAGTCATTCAAACTTGCCATCAGCATCGTCATGAGCGTTCAGAGCTCTATACAGATTCAACAAACATTTAAACCAAAGCTAGCCAGGAAGAAATTTCACTGGTATTACATGACATGACATGGCATGGTCGTTTTTGTGAACACCTATCAAAGAACCTGCACAGTACAATAATGTAGAGTTATTTCATTGTATTGGATTTATTTCAACTGGATGGAGGGAACGAATAATGTTGTATGGACACTTTGTTATGTGTAAAGTTTTTCGTTGCGTGTCCCATCATGAACATCAGCAATAATCCTGGAGAACAGTTTGAAAGGCATGCTGTCGGATACAAATAAAATTGCAGAAATGTCCTTAGGTACGTGTACAAAGAAAAATGTTGGTAGTACATGCTGACGTAACTGTCTAACTGTAGACTTAGACAGGCAAATCCGTGCGTTGAATTGTAGGAAAAACTACAGCGTGTACGGTATGATTGTTTTTTCGTTTTAAAAATCATGTTTCTGTCGCTTTCTCTATGAGGAGACAGCAATGTACACTAATACTGTTCATAAATGTAAAATACATTACTTTCGTTCATCATACATTCGACAAATTATTGAAAAGATGAAAATTTCGTTTGAAAATTCTCACTTTAAATTCAATTTGGTGACCGATCTACATAAGTACTACTTTTTACAACCCTGACCAAAGATCATTGTTTCAACTGGAAGATTCATGCTGAACCTTGTACGTCATCTAGCCTCAAGCTAATATCAATCCGATATCATCGTTTTTATATAGTCAACATTTTCGTGTGGTCACGCTTCACATCGCAATCAACATTAACAATCACTAAAATATCATTGTCTCTGTCTGCTCATAAACATTATGGCTGCCCGAATTCATTTCAGATTCATTGCGTTTGTTTGTTCCCATTATTTGCCCACAACAACTAACCAAATCAATGGTAAGAATATTTTCAATTTAAAAATGTGTTTGCATCGGATTTTATACGCGCAGATGCATGTTTAATGACGATGATGTTTTTATGTCTATTTATTTCATCGTCATTATCCCTAATCACGTCACGAACAAAAGAGCAAGTGCATAGATAACAAGATTAACTTACAGCAATTCTGTACGCTCAAATAAAACAAGGGAAGGATGAATAGTGTGAGCATGTTTTCCAATGACAGGCTAAGCATAATCATTCTTTCATAATGTTTTAAATACTAAAACACGGTCGAAACTGTGATGTGTAAATCTAGCTTGTTGCAGTCATTTTTAGAATTTAACAAAAGTCACAACATGTACATGAGAGTCGTGGTTAGAAGTTAGCAAGTTCTTGTACGGAACGATAATGATTTGAATTAAAATCATCGGCTACAGTAATTGTTGTATCAATGCTAGATTGAAATTTCTAGCTCTGATGGATTCCGTTTTATATTCGCATAACTTTATCGAAATGTGGCAGTGCACATAATATCGAGTATATGCGGCTAGTGAAATTTCCAGTAGCAAGCTACTAGACTATTTGACCTTATATGGACCTTTTCCACGCTAGCGGCGATTCTTTCTTCGAGTATTATGTAGACAAATCAATAAAAACATTCTTTTATGTAATACGTGCTAAAGAATATTGCTGAAAGCAAATTGTCAGGAAGTGATTGTCTTGAAGTGTTTGCATGTCCATCCCAGTCTGGGTGCCCATCGATAGCAAATTAATTATTAATCTTTAGCATCTAGTATAAAATTCAACTTAGATGATAGCGGCTATGTTGCATTGTTTTCATCCACTATAAAACCAACTATTTATAGTTTTAATTAATTAATTTTGTTAAGTCTGTGAAATACTAAGAGACCCGCCTTGTCGCTCTATAATACATTGAAAATATACATAAATAACCGTTTAGTCCTTGTGCAAATCAATACCACAATTGTATAATGTAATGTAAGCTGCTTATACAACAGGTATTTATTCAAACTTGCTGGCTTCATTTTAAACCCATGTATTGAATAATTCGTTTCGAATTCGAATGCCGTGCATAAGACTAGAACCATTTGATAGCGTCGACACAGGAACTTACGAACATACTTGCGCAGCTCATTGAAACGCGACAAATAAGAAAAGCAGTCATTCACAGTTTCTACTTTGTACTCTGCTTGCCAAAAAACCAGTGCCAAAATACAATGAAACATGAAACAACACAAGTATTCCCAAAAGCTGCATCCCTCTAATGCCTATTTACTTTCAGGATCAGTTTTCACCAGTTTAGCTTTTTTCTTCTTTCATTTATCATCCCATCACATAATATTGCCAAATACCATATCTTATTTTTCCTCCTTGGGCGTAATCATCGCTGTTTTTATCCTATGCTCAGGCTTACCACATCTCCCAATTCTATTGCGATTATTACCACTACAATGCAATTTCCATTCACATTGTTTTTCATTATTCTTTTCTCCACGCTCACTCCCTCAAAAGCGTCATGGTAAGAAATAATGTATAATTTTGATGCAAGTGCACGTGTTGTTGGGTATTATTGTTATTCTTTGCGCTTTGTCATGCAATGTGCATGCTTTTTTCCTGTAATGTGCGATGATGCGACACTAAACAAAGCGGATTTGCATGTCAAGTGAGCGTTCAACGTTTCATAATGATATGGCATGGCATGGAATCATCATCACCATCAGCATGAATAACAACGCATAAAACATTATATACCAGCTAGACAACAACTACACCTCCACAGTTGAAACTGTTTGGTGTCTTCAACATAATAATAATAGCAAAAAAATAACGAGCACTTTGAATGTTACATATAGCACGAGCTCATTTATAAGTCATACTAGTCGAATCGTCTTTTTATTCCTTTCCTTCTCCTTGACTTCCTCCTCGTTTATTTATTTAGTTTTTTTTGCATAATGCATTTTAGTTTCTCTGAAACGACAATGTTACCACCAACCATTATACATCCAGCGGCAGACTAAAAATAACCTTAAACATTAAAGGACAATTTTTTTGCTGCTCTATTCAGAGATGGAACGCTAGTAAACCAACAACAGATAG